>BMAO01015682.1:0-65503 GCA_019973975.1 Trichonephila clavata
ATATTTACAATTTAAATGACATAACCTGTTATGCCAAATTTCATAATTATTAGTAGATTGGTCAGAAAAATAACACTCAGAATTATACACAGGTTCTAATTTTATTTCTAATCTACCATTATTTTTAAATGCTTTTGTTATTAACTTATTATTTTTATCATATATCAATACACAATTATTATCTGATTTAATCTTACAACTTTATCCATTAACATGTTACAGACAGTAAATTACATCTTAATTGAGGAACATAACTGACATTAGTAATTGTCAAATTAATGGAATTACAATGCTTTGTACTCACAGTTTTAGCTGAAACGTTACTGTTCCTTGACTTACAATTTTGGAATCTTTATCTGCCAAAAAATATCCATGATTTCTGGACTTATTTGCTGAAACCATGCAGGGTCTTTGCCATATGACAGGATGCTCACTGTCCAGGATCCAAGTGTTATCACAGACGTTTTCTTCGCGGTTTGAAGCTGTGAAAACTGATTTGAAGAAGTTCCTGGATTTCTTGATGGATTATTTCTTTGGGTCGTTCTGTTTGGCATGTTTTTATTTTTGTAAAAACAATCCTTTTGCAATGTGATTTTGCCTTCGGCATATATAGCAAAGCCTCGTTTGTCTTTCATTTTCTTTCTAGAATAAAATGCTCCAGCATTTATTCCTTCCATGCGATTTTTAGATGGTAAGATGACGGAGCTTCTTCTTCTCTTAGAATTTGGAGGATTTCATCTAAAGATTTCTCTCGTTGGGTCTTCAAAATTCCCTGAGGCGTATGAATTTTTCTGTCAGTCCTCGAACTGTATAATACACCAATTCCCTCTGTGAGACTTCTAAGCGAGGAGTGACACTTAGTCGAGATGCCCCTCGCTCTTGCAATGTAATCCACCGCGTTTTCTCCTTTGTTCATGATCAGGTTTTGAGTTCATTGCCGCGTCGATTTTGCGGTCCTCCGTAAGTCCGATGAAAGTCCCTCTAATTTTTTCCCACAGCACTTTGGCGTTGTCCTCTTCCGCAAACGTAGCGCCTGTTCGTCGCAAGGGATAGCTTTATATACGAGACGGCGTCAGCATTTCTTTGTTCCCAATCGGAATCCTCCTTACGGCTAAGGTCTTCGGGTTTTTCGTTGGTAACCATAGTATCCAATCTCTTTCAGGCTCAAAGCAGCCTTCATCTTAAGAGCCCATATAAAATAGTTCGTCCCATTTAAATTGGGGACAGTTATCTTATCCATTTTTGGCAAAAAGTTCACACAGTTCACTAAGACTATTCACAGTTCACCAACACACTCTGCTACCAATTTGTTGTTCTTTTGTAAAAATAATTCTTCAGACCTCTTCTGGACAGCACACTTTATTATGGACAATTAAATAAATGATTAAGAAATACCGCACACAGCATAAATAAAGTTCATAGCACACAGCGTGTAGATCGTGTGGTCCCGTAGAAGAAGTGCGTTGGATTAAGCGGGAAAAAGAACGCGTGGGAGCATCACCCAGATATCCTTACCCAGAAAAAATAGTTCACTCGCTTCAACCCAACAAATTTATTATTATAATAAAAAATATTTTTACTCCTTTTCAAGCAAGGAAGTTAATCATAAATCTGGACAATACGCAGACTGTTCATTTATTATAGAAAAAAGCAGGGGAAAAAAAGAACAACGAAGTCCGAAAAAAGTAAAGGTGGAATTTTATTCATTATCTTTTACTACCGAAATTAGAACCACATAAAATACCGAGAAGTAAAAAAAAAATTATTAAATTATTACACAAACTTATTTTTCTCCTTCTTTATTTTTCTTTTTTTTTTTTAAATGGCAAACGCAGATAATTCGATTTTTTTCCTTTTTTGGTAATTACGGAAGAAGAGACAGAGGTGAGAAATATACGCCTGTCTCACTTAATTATGTAGTTGTTGGTTATTAAATATAAAAAAGGAAGGAAAAACGGAGTTTATTTTTATTCTCTCCGCTTGGAATATTAAAAGAAATATGTTGCGCAGAATATTCATATGAAAGAGGGAAGATAAGAATAACTTTCAATTATTTTTATTGTGTAGATTAATTGAATTTTTTTGAGTAATACGAACACATTGTGCAAATATCTCAAAGAAGATTAAACACACTTGGGTGCTCGTACGAAAAGAGAAATAACCTTCTTAAAAATTAAAATCAAATGAAGTATAGGAGCATTATAGAAATACTTTGTTATTCTGACTTGAATGCTTTTAAAGATTAATTATTTGTACAGAAATTATTTGTGTAAAATAAATATATCAAGTCTTAACTTCTATTATTTGTAATGTATATTATTAAAAGAATTTTCTTTATTTTAAACAAAAGATTTCTGGTTAATAAAATGTTTTGTGAAAACTTCAAACACTAGCGCAAAAAAAAAAAATTCATTGTAAACAAAAGAAATATAAAAGAGCAACTGCATTTAGTTACAAAGTAAAATCTTTATATAAATATTACAATTTGCTATTTTTTTTTAAAAATTGGCAATCAGATATTTATTTTTTATATCCGTTATCATTTACTTTAAATAATAAATATAGGAATAAAAAGTTCTACTTTTAAGCAAGTTTCCATTTTTAAGCATTTTTCCGATTGTGTTTAATTTGTAATCCAAATTTACTGTAAACTCGATAGGTCATACACCAATTCCGTACAAAAAAAATCCTAGAATTTCCATACTTTTTAAGATTGAAAATCCTTTATTATTAATATAATTGTTGAGTAATGAAATACTTGCACCATAGCTGAAAGTAATAATTGTCATTAAAATATGTTTAAAAACTAAAATTAATTAAAATGTATTCATGAGCACAAAGAAAACTTTCTTCTGAACTCCAGGCTCCATAGGAGCAAATATTGTAAGGAATATCTAAAATTCCTAATGTGTTTATTTACACATATTTAAAATCAACATTTTCTTGCATTAAGAATGATTTTAAAACATATTATTTCATTTTCAATTGTTGCCCCTCATAAAAATTTTAATAAACTAGTTATATGGCTTGGCGTTGCACGGGTTTCTTCAAATGTATAACTTTTCTTCAATGAAAATTTCCCTTTCCCCTCTCGTTGTCAGCACTTCCTGGTGTGTGAGTTCTATATTAATATCATTAAAATTCCCTTTCTCGAAATTTCTTCCACCTCTTTGTCCCGTCGGGTGGGTCTTTTCCCCCTCCGCTTAGCCCGGCGTCGCTCGGGCTTTTTCCGAGGCTATAACTTTACTCCATGGAAATTTTCCCTTTCCTTCTGCACACCAGCACTTCTGGGTATGTATGCGCGATATGAGTGATAGCTACATTTATGTCATTAAAATTCCTTTTTCTGTTATTTCTTCAATTTTTTTTTGCCAGACTGTTTCCTGTTGCTTCCGTTCAGCAAAGTATTGCGAAGTCATTTTCGAACTCTTTTTTCCCCCTCAGGGATAAGATCTTTTTTTCTAATTTTTATTTTCTATTAGTAATTTATAAAGAATAAAGAAAAGTTTTATTCACGAGAAAACAGACAACGTGTGAAATTATTACTAAGCAATTAATTTAATAAGGAATAATACGAAGCACAGTACCACTGTAGTTTTTTTAGATATTAATTTATATCCATTTTTGTTAAATGATGAATCAAAAGATACTTACAGTTAGGTATTGATATAACTACTTATATCTGGTTGTTTGATTTTTTTACATTCTTAGGTAAACAAACGTATCTATCTATATGAGGTGTCTATCTTCTCACGAACCGCTGAATGCAGAAACGCATCGAAGTTACCAAAAGATAGGGCATGATCCGAGGAATCCATTTTGACCATTTAAATTCTAAAATTACAATTAGTCAAAAAGCTATTAATTAAAATTAAAAAAGCATGATGCGTTTGCATTGTTGTAACAAAACCAGTTTGGCCAGTTTTGAGAAGAACCGGTTTTCGATGCCAACTTACATCATTATTATAACAATAACATTGTTATAACAAAGCAGAATTGTGCTTTTAAACGTTTTAATTTATTGTTTTTAATTAATATCTTTTTAACTAATTGTAACTTTGGAATTTAAATGATTAAAATGGATTGCTCATATCATTTCACATATTTTAGTATCTTCAGCACGTTTCTGCTTTTTATTATATGATAATTTAATTATTCTTTATATATTAATTAAATTAATGTATAAAAAAAGACATTATTTTTATTAAATTAATTAAATAATAATAATAATATATATATATATATATATATATTATAGATTATGTTTTGTTATGTGTGTATAATATTTTATTTATAATATATTGTATTTCACATTATAAAACTATTTGTACCTAGTTTTATATAAAATATAATTTAATATTTAATATATACTTTATTATAAATATTATTAATTAATATAAAAATATATTTATAAAATATAATATAAATATTTGTATAATTACTGTAATTATTTTAGTTTTATAAAATACAAAATAATTACATGAAATATCATTTTTAATATTAAAAAATAAGTTTATTTAATTAAAAAAATAATTAAATGAATTATGAAAAAAATTGATCGTGCGATTAGAACCCTGTCCGTTCATGCAGAAAGCAGATGCTTTGACAACTGCGCCATTGGAAGGCTGGCGATATTGAAAACTTAATTGTATAAAAGCTAAGCATGAAATTCGAAGGCTATTTTCTCCGAATTGTATGGCCTTTAGGCGCTAATACATTGAGGGTTGAACACCCTAATGGAGTACTACAATTATACCAAATATCGTCCCAAAATGAGTTTCCTTAGTCGTGCCCTCCCCTTGTTAGTGTAATTTAATAGTAACATCATTAACAGTAATTGTTTTGAGTATTTCCAGGGAAATAAAAAAAGTAATTAAGTCATAATACAGTTCATCAATAGAGCTCGTGACATACATAGCGCATAAAAGTTAACAAAGAATTCTTAAGTTAGAAAGAAAGGAAATTAGATACATTTCACAGAAAAGCATATTTTCATGTTACGAATAATTTCTCTTTATCCATTTTCAAGACACTGCTAAAATTATCAAATGAAAAATTCAATAACGAAACTATCGACGAGTTGATGCAATCACTCTGAGAATTGATGTCTAGAGAAAACTTAGGCAATCTACAAGATACAACAAAAATATAAATGAAAAGCAAGAGCTTAATAAATGAACACATTATTAAGACTCATAATGCAGAATTGTGACGGATCTATACGCGTCCATCCACTAATCCTCTTGGAAATTATTTTGGGCCAGTAATTTTAACCAATCTTCTCCTAAAAGAAGAAAACGTGATATGCAAATTAAGTTTAATATATATATTCCTTCTTCGAGTGTTTGAAAATTAGCGAATTGTGAGTAGATGAGAAGTGAAGTGAATAATGAATATTTAGCGAATTGGCATTAAATTGTATATGTAACAGATAGTAAGAAAGTCAGAAGTTTAGATAACAAAAAAGTGATAAGATTAGCTAATCAGAATTGTTAAGGTCAACTTGAATTAAATAGAATATTGCTTGAGTTCAGGTACTGTGATCTTAAATTAAGTCAATGTTTAGAATGTTAAACTAATAGTGCGGTCCTTAAATACGTAAGCTCTGTGTAAAGTAATATTAAAGGTAGAGCTGCATGATTGAATATATGCTTCCCAAACGCGAATCTCGTCTTTCTCTTGCGAGCTCTATTACTGAATTGAATTATCTGATTCATAGTGTTATTTGTGTTTCAGTTGTTTATAGTGATAAATAAAATAATTGGAATTCATCATGTTCTATAATCCTTTAGTTCTTTCCACACCTTTAGCTGGGCCACAGGGTAGAAGGGATGTAAACATCTTTCAAATGGCTTATGAGTAAATGCTTTACATCGGAAGGGTTTATGTTCATCTCTGTGCTTCAATTTTTTTTGCAATGTAAATATGCGCCTGTGTATCATTTCATGAATGAAGCATTCGAATATTTATTTATCAACAATTTAAGAGATTTTAGATGAAAAATATTCAGATTTTATATAAGTTGATACAGTTTAACAACTGAAAGAATAAGTTGAAATAAGTTTCATTTTTATTCTATTTTGGACTCTATTTTCTTTCCTTAGTTCCATAAACATGATGATATATAGAATCTGAATTTCGGGCAAATATTAATCATTTTACATGTCACGAGGAAAAACATCTTCTGAAAAGAAATAATCTTTTGTTAAGGACGCCTTTGCACAAGGCACAAGAACATACTCTTAAGAATCTTGAAAAAAATTTTTCAGGCATAAATGTTCAAATATTAATAAAAATTATATTGGATGTGTTTTAAAGTGCTTATGAATCATTTTATGTTTTTATTTAAAATTTTGTGCAAATAATACGATAATAATTCAAAAAATAATAGCATTAATGTGGCTTTGTTTTTATCTTTACTCTTTTTACTATATGCGACGAAGTGAATGATAAATCTAAGGAACATAAGCATACTAAAATAAATTAAAATACTATAAAGAAAATTAAGATGGAAGAGAAACTGAATCTTATTAATTAGCTGTTTTTTACTAATTAAATTAGACCCATATGAAATTAGAGGATGAAATGGAAGAAACATTAAATATAACTACTCAGTCTACTTTTTGTTAGAAAATAAAGGTAATTTTATTTTTCAAGTTCTCGAAGAAAGAGAGAACGTTATGGCATTTAATTATCGAATTTCTATTAACTTTTATATAAAAAGGATGCATAAAAATGGGATTCATTTTTATTCCGTCTCGCTTTCGATATTAAAAAATATATTTCTTTTATTTTTTTACGGAAATAAAATAAGTTTCATTTATTTTTATATTAAAATAGTTTAATTTATAGAATAAAGCGCACAAGTTGCATTATTATATTTTGATTGTTCATATTAAACGTGATACAATCTTCATAGAAGCAAAAGTAAGAAAAAAAATATGGAAGAAAAATTTATTAAAATTTTAAATTATTTTTATTTATTTTACTACTTATGTATAGAATTATTATTAAAAGGCATTCTCTTGTACAGAGCTTAATGTAAATATAATTAATAATACCTTTATTTTTTGGTAACGCATCTATAACTAGGAAAGTATTTTTTTAATAAAGAAAATGTATCCATTAATAAAATGCATAGTAAAAGTTAAAAATGTTTCAATGTAAAAAGTAAAAATTAATTAATAGTTATAGAAGTTAATTAATAGTTACAAATTGAACGTCAAATTATTTTATTCAAATGTAATGCCTTTATAAAAAATATTTGACTTTAATACTTTTTAAAAAAAAATCATGACGATTATCGCTCATATTTTTTCCTTCATTGTAGTTTTTTTCTTCAAAAATATATTTTTACACATTCACAGGCAAATTCTGTTTGTTTAAGACTAAATTTCCTTTATTATTTGATTATTAAATGCCCTCCCGTAATTTTTTAAAATAGAATATGATTCATAAATTCCAAAAAATGTATACAAGAAATCAAAACTTCTTTCGGTTCAGAATTCATATTCTTTTAGAAACATTTTGTAACATCTTAAATATAACTTATTTAGTAAAATGCATTTACTTTATAAACATGTTTTACGCATAGCATTTTTTTCGAAGTGTCGAAAAACCTAAAATATTGTTGTAATAGAATAAAAGCAGACATATAACTGTAAATAAGTTTCAAAATTTGAGAAAAGTTTTAGTGATAAATAATGACTGCCATATATTTTTCACGATTTAGAAATCTTCATGTACTCAAAATTTATTACATTTCATTTCTAATTGTTGTAAAAAAATCGTCAAAATTTATAATCCCTATTCATAAAGCGTTAGGCTTGATATACATAGATATTCATCTCTTTGAGGGAAACCTTTCTTTTCATACAATAATTTTATTTTACTGTCTAGTGCAAAATACACGTGTGTTAGTTTTAGGCTTAACTTTTCAAAAAGGCTCGGTTTTTTCTATTATGTCGAAAATTTCTGCTGTACGGGGAAGGTGGATCCATAAAGTATCCTTAACCCTAATTTCACTGGTCCTAATTCAGCGACAGCTTTAGAAATCATAATAGGCCTCCATTTTAGTCCATATACTCTTTGGGTTTCTTCCATTTTAAAAGTTCTACCTCTGTTTCCTGTTATGTATATTTTTATTCAAATCTAGTTTAAAACTCATTTCCAACATTTATTTACTAGTTATGATTAATAAAAATTACTATATATGGTTAAAATAAAGCGAAGAGAATAAGTATATAATTTTATCTATAATTTGAATATGCGGCTAACTATATCATTCTAAGCAAAGTGATAAATTTATAATAATAAACTATAAATATTCTAAGGAATTTTAATCCTTACTTTTTAGAATTTCTTCATATAAATATCTATTTATAAAACTAACCGGGTATTTTGAAAAAAAAACAATATTTAATAAAATGTTTATAGTTTTTTTTCCTGATTTTTTTTAAACAAAAAATGTATTGCGTTGTATGTAATTAATAACAATATTTCCGAATATAGAAAAATGTACATTACTTTCCCAATGAGGTACTTTTATAATATTGAATTTAGTTTCATCTCTTTCGTCATAAATATTAGTAATTATAACATTATATTTTAAATTAATTTCCAAATAATTCGTTTAATTTGTAAGTAGGTGGCAGTTAAACTCTAAGTAAAACTTTGAAGAAAAGTTTTTAGAGGGAACCTCGCAAGATAGCCCGCCATAACTTAAAAAAGCTATGTGAATAAAAATCTTTAACTTTTATCTGAAAATGATATGAACGAAAAGGAGTTTTAATTATTACAACTTACTTTCTCCTTAACACAGCGCTCAGAACTATTTCCAGATTTCTTTTTTCCTGAGAAGACATTAATTTTCATGTGGGAAAACTGAATCTGGCAGCTTTGATGATGCTATCAGTCTATTTTAATTCATTTAGATTGCTTGAATAGAGGTTCCTAGACCACCTTTCAACCAACCTGCAAATTGTGTGAAATAAAATTTCTAATGAAAGACGAAACCTGATTTTCCTTCGCGAAACTTTAAAGTGTTCCAACGATTTTTCTATTTTTTTCTCCTGGCACTTAAGTAGTTCTAGTTGCTAGTTGGAAATTTATTTAAAAGCAATGCATGTAGAATGATCACACTTTTAAACATAAATTAGATGTCCTTGAATAACTACTATGCTCGAATTCTGGGATAATTCTCTTCTCTCAATATAGAATTTGAACTCTTATAAATCTTGCTAATGAATTAGTGCAAAATCGTATTCGTTCACTTCAAGTTATTTTCTCAGTTCAGTTAATGGAGGACTTCCAACTTTCGATGGTTTAACGGTAAAAGTGATTTCATTTTTTTCTTTTAATATTTCATCTACATGTTAGTTCATAAGATTAGAAACAAGAAGTTCGGAAATTTTAAAGTTATATTACATAAGCGAATGTATGAAAGAGAATTATTTTAAAGAAAGAAATAAAGAAATAAATTTTCAGTTAAAACTCAATCTAAAAATTTTGTTCCATGTTCTTTTAAAGCACACACATTTTGCATCGAATAATTGCTTCAAGATACAAAATGCAATTAGACATTCTAATTGTGGGGACATAAAGTTTTATTTCTCTCTAGTGTCAATTTTTTTTTGTCAGTTTTTGGTCCTGTTTCACAACGTAGACGTTAATATGACTTCAAGTCTTTTCTCTTTCCTGTTTTTCGAGCTTGAAACCTTCTCAAATTATATTTTTTGTTTTATTTGTCTTGTTTTTCCTTTTGTTGAAACTCTCAGTAGCACCATCTGTCGTGAAGATTGAGCCATCTAAATTTTTTGTATATACTAATTCTATCAATGGAAACTGAATGTACTCTTTTTAAATACATGTTATATTCAATTTTAGTTGTTTATAAATAATTAGACGATACAACCCCACTGGGTATTTCATGATGTTGTATGAAATTATAAATTTCCTTTACGGTTCGTAACCCCCTCCACCAAAGTTGATTCTGTGAAATCCATTTTTAGCTTATCTCTACTAAATAAAAGAAACATGCTTGTGACATTTCAAGACTGTAAGTCTAATATTTTTAGAGATCTAGTGATGAGTGTGTGAGTCGTTTTTCCTCGTTTATATTTATAGATAAAGAATTTAGCTTGAACAATATGTGAAAAAAATATTTCAGTATTAAAACTAAGTTCACGTGATTATTGATAGAAGTTCCATTTATTACTTTCCGAAAATATCATTTTCCAGAACAATTGTACACATCTTCATAATTTCTTACTAATAAATACTTTTTAATATTTTATGAATTATGAAACACAATTAGAAAAGTGTTGAAATGGATTAAATCAAAGTTTTTTTTATACTAGAATTTCTCAATATAGCCTGAAAACCCTTAAATTAAACGTTTTTTGAAACCCCTTTCATAAATAAGGAAATATTTGATTTTCAAATTGCGAGAAAGTATAGAAAAGACTTAAGGGATCGTTTAATAACTTATAAATTTTAATGGGCTAGATTCATGACAGTTATATGATAAAGAAAAAGACGTGTTCTTCACGAAATTAAAAACCAATTTTAGATTTGTGCATGTTGTTCTACTGGTGAAATTAAGATAAAATTTCAAAATTTATAATTGGGTAAAGACTATTAAGATTACGAAGCAATAGAACTGCGAGGGATGATCAGAAAAAAAATGTTACATGCCGCCGCATTTGAAAACTATATATTGTGGAGAAATTTTATTTCCCTAGAGTGGAGACAAATGGCGCTACTTGTCATACAGCAGGTAGGCAGTGAAAGTTCCTAGATGGTTCAGGACGATTGAAATGACAAGAGATTAGGCAATTGGTCTCGTTTGGAAGAGCAAGCTGTGATTCGATTTTTATGGGCAAAGATTGTGTCCTTATCTGAGAGCAGAGCAGAATGAGCAGACAACATGTAGCGAAATGGTGTCACTCTTTTCAATCAGGCAGGCAGGATGTCGAAAACCACAATATGGCAGGGAGCGGCCGGCCAAGTTCTTCAACGACAGAAATTAAAACGGCACGAATTGAAGAAATGATTCAAAACGATCAATGGGTAACTCCGAGTGAAATCTCGTCAGAGCTGGGACTGAGCTAAGATTTCTGATGTGCTGCGATATTCCAGGACTGTGCTGTGAAAACATCCGCCGAGATTAGTCTCAATATGAAAAGGGACCTCATTTCTACCAAGACGGGTTAAACAAGTTGGTTCTGCGTTCTCATAAACGCTTAAATAGACTTGGTGATTATGTCGAAGTGTGATAGGCACATATGCCTCTTAATTCCCTTTTATATTTTTTGTCTATGGTTAATAAATATTTCTTTATTCGACTTGTAAGCTTTTTTTTTTCTGATCCACCCTCGTGTTAAGATTTCCCCATCAGTTTTCCAAAATTAAAAAAAAAATTATTTTAAACGTGTATTTTTAAAACTAGTGTATTTTGCTTACTTATGTGTGTTATTATTATTGACGAATATGTTTTCTTTAAAAAAATAGTTTCTGCAAAGTTGGCAACATCGAAGCACATGAACTGATTAGCTGAAAAACGTGATTACGGTTATCCTGTGACAATGACGTCACATGAGTTTATGATTTGATTGGCTGGAATCACGTGATTTAAGTTATGTGATTATGACGTCACATGATTCAGCCCATTATCACTTCAATTATCACGCGGTGTTAAGAAACCGGATAAGCAATATGAATGGTTGCGCTGAAAACGTATTGTATCCAACCCGTAGTTTTTGGAATATCTCCAAAATCAGCAATATGATTCGAATAAAATTTTGAAGAAAATCTATATATAAAGATCCTTCTTTACCTAATTGCGCAGAAGGATAAAAAGGAAAGGAATTCATAAGGAAAACATTTATTCTCAGAATTAAAAAATTAACTATGCTAATCTGAGATTATTGAATTGATCAATTAGTCTTAGAACTTAGCTTATTTGAATAATTAAAGTAACCGACTACTTGCGACCACTTTTTTGATGTGTAACATCTTTCCTCTCGATTGTTGGAGATTTCTGGGAGTGATTTCGTGAAAAGGGACGGAAATGCGTAACAGGAAGTTAGGGAAGCGCGCGCTATTCAGTGAAGTTCTGTTTTTTCTCTTTCATTCGGGAGGGGCTCCGCCCCCATCCCCCACCCCCTGCCGTCTAGGCCGTAGGATCTTTGTTTTTGTTTTCTCACTTTAGGATCAAAGAAGAAGCTAAGTCCTTTACGCAGAGACGTGGTTAGACAATGACAAATGTGTTTCGATACCTGACTTCGATTGCTGCGTACAATTTAAACGACCGGGCCACAGAGCAGCTGGTGTTACGATCTATCGTGAACAGAACAACTCACATGTTGTGGCTCGTTATATGGATATTACTTATTGTCAAACAAGTGGACTGAGTATTGTTAGGCAAGATATTAGGAACCTATGGGTGGCAAAATGCTTATTTGAAAATGTACAAACAGGGATTTCGGTGGTCGTATACATTTCTCCTAATCAAACGGTTCAAAAAATTAAAGATCTCCTGCATTTTTACTTTTACCATATACCGAAGGTGGTTCTGCTCTTTTTGAAAGAAAAAAAAAAGAAAACTATCACTCGCTTCCTATGATTTTGATTGGTGATTTTAAAGTTAACTTCAGTTTGCTAGAAGCCGAGTCACTCATAGCTTTTTTGAGTGATGAACTCAAGCTCGAAATGTTTCGACAACTAACAGTGGTACTGTTATTGACGCTATTTTTCAACGGTTTTTAAACACTTTAAAAACACAAATATATGTGTCATTTTTTAGTTATCATAAATTATCATTACCGCTCTTCCCCAAATTGAACAAGAAAAAATATTTTTGATAAAAAAATTGCATTACTCCTTGTGTTAATTAAATAAAATTTCCATTAAAGATATAATTATTCCATAAAAATTTATTTTCAATAATACTCGATTCATTTTTTCAGGATTTAAGTTGCTATTGCGATTTTACCACGATAACATGTCAGATGTTACACATCGTATGCGACTATTGTAAGGCTCGTTTCTTTTCTTTCTTTTTTTTAAATGAATTTTTTTTGTTGTTTTTAAATTTGTTTAGAATATTTTAAGAAAAATATGCTAAAATTAAGAATAGAAAAATAAATTATTATTACTAAAATGGGAAAAAATGGGTAAAAATTGACAAAAAATAACATAAACGCGGCCCATTCTGTACCAAAAGTTTATGAGCAGATTTTCAATTTTTCAATTCTGATGTGTTGCTATGTTATTTATTTTTGAAATGACTTTCAGAATAAGATATATTTTAATTTTTTACAAAAACTATAGCACTTTATCTTTGTTATTACATGAAATTACTGAAAACAAGTGTGGTTATATTCACATAAGAGGCTGTAAATTTTGTTATAAAACAGTGATTGATAAATATGAAGGTTAAAACACTTCTACTATTATACAGAACATACACACAAAATTTCAGTTAATTATTTTCAAAATTGTTTTAGCAATCGCTATCCCCATTTGAGCCTTTTCAGAAAAACACATTTCGAGTAAAATGCATTTTAAAGTATGACATTTTGCTTAAAGTAATGGCATTTGCTTTTACTTGTAGTGTTTATTCTAGTGAATTGAAAATAATAAACTTGATATTTTTATAAAGCTAATAAGATGTTCCATAAAAAAAACCATAAAAAGAAATTGTCAATTTTTGGCAAAACTCACAATTTTAGGGTAGTTGTATACCTTAACAGTAATATTTTTTTATTCAACTGCATTGAAAATTGGTTAAGTTATCAAAGACGTCCACTTTGTAAAGATTTTAACTATTAAAAAAGTGGAATTGTAAATGCGAAAACGAAAACGTTGTGCATTCGTCATGCAAAGCGAGAAACGAATAATATCGTAAACATTTTCACATTTCTGTTCCCTTCAGTCAATCACATTCAGGAAATTTCTCAATGCACACTAAAACTATGCAAAAATGTTTTTAATTTTAATTTACAAATTTTGAGGAGTATATTATATCGTTTTTTAAAATCAGTGAAAAAGTTATTTTTATAAGTTAAATTTTTATCTTTTCCCCTTAGTTCTTGGTGAATATTGTCGTTAAAGTGTTAAGGATTCTGTCATATCTAAAGATCTTTTACTTGTAGCAGACGAATTGGATATTAATACTAGCTAAAATCCAGCCTAGAAATTTGTAACCAATCGATCGATAATCATAATAGTCATGTATTTACCACATATGTAGCAATATCAAGCAATGATAAATCGCAGACTCAGTTAGTCAAGATACTACTGTGGTGAAATTCCGATTCGTGTTTTTAGAAGTTCTTCCTTCTCAACGTTCGAAAGCTATTTTGAAGTGAGAAACGTTCTGTACAATCCACCTGTTTTCATACAGATTTTAAATGACATAAGGGCTCTCCCCTACAAGTCAACTTTTGTTACACATAACAGAAGGGGAAGACAGTGGAGAACGTGGTCAACTGGCATTCCCTGCTGTTAAGCTATCGGAAAAACTACGTTCTACCTTCCACTAGTTAACTCAACTTTACTTCCACTAGATATTGTAGAAGCTGCTCTCTTTACGCGTGATTACTTGTATATTGAAAATAAAAAATAGTTTTTTTATTGCTTTTATTTGTACTTTATCATTGTGCCAATGAGTACGAAATTTCCTTTTCACTCAACTTTGTGCTTCTTCTGAAAGGAATTATCTTCCCCCTTCACACTAGCGGAGTGATAATAGAAAACGAGTTGACTGGCACATAAAGTTGCCTCTTGTGAGACGGGATTTACTCTTCTGTGCGTTGTTCAAATACTTTGAAATGCTAACTGCATACCCCATTTGTAGTGTAATAACTTAAGTGGGTAAGAGCTGGTAATTTATTGAAAGAATTATTCGCTATTATTCAGTTTTTATGATATTTGAACAAGAATATCAAACATATAGCGTGAAAAGGGACAAAATCATTTAAGTAACCATTAGAAGAAATTTAGAACATTTTACACGAATTAAAAAAATGTAACATTACTTTTGTGAAAAAAAATCGAAAAAATAAGAGGTAGAAAAGGAATTCGAACAGAGTGATATTCTTAAAAGAAAATAAATCACAGCATATCTTCTTTTTCACAGAATTACTTACTTTTATTTTGTAATGCTTTTTTATAAAGAATAACGAACTGTTAATACAAATACTCGAGGTCTCTTTTGCTCCAGTGAGCCAATTCTGAGAACTTTCTGCCAAAGGAAAGACCATTTTGTGGCTGTACGAGGGAACGTAACTGCCTTCGTTGAATCATTAATAGCGAAGGTGTTGTGGGTAATGGACTCATTTGTTCTTTCGGCGTTGTGGGATGACCATTAGGGCGGACGCTGGGAAAAAAAGAGGTGGACTGTTCTTAAATGTCTAATAGGGGATTTCCTGGTTGGAATAACAGTCTATCGAGAAAGTTGTTCCAAGACGTTCGGTGTATGTGATAGGTTTCTCCACGCGTGAATGTTTTCATTCTCATTGTGATTTTTGTAATTGAGAAGAATATTGTTGCATAAAAAGATTTTGCCAACCCTTTAAACAAAATGTGAAAGAACTATGTCTGAATGGTGTAAATGGTACTTTATTTTAAGCATTCAAAAATGAATAAAATAGATAAAGCTGCTTGTGAATTCAGTTTAAAACAACTTAAACTTTTTAAAGGATTGCACTTTAGGATGAAACACAGGTAATAACGTGTGCAAAAAAAAAAATCAAGTTCATGAAACATGATTTCTCAAAAGAATTTTATTTTTTAAGACTAAAAACATTTTTTGTTTCAAATGGAGCGGTGGATTGGTAATTACCATTGCAGATCTTGTTCATTCCCCCGGGAGCTGGTATCACTTTTTAGTGTGGCACCAAATAGGTGGATGTGAATTGTCCCAATTTAATTTTGACACCCATTTTACACCTCAGAGAGAGGGACCGGTGCTTTGATGATAGGAAATTGTTCTAAGAATTTTCTTTTGACCGAGAGCACCCAAGTCAAAGTGGCACTCTAAGGACGAATCCGCAAACTTAGGAGTAGAAGACCAGAGCCAACCATGCCATGAAGCCGGGGAAAAAAAGAAGATTAATCACTGAACAAAAATCGCGGATTTCAAAATAGATAAGGTGCAAAAATACTATGAAAAACTAGATATCCATTAAAAAAACTAAATTTTTGTCAATAATATAATTTTAGCTTTTTTAATTACAATGCATAAATTTAGACGCTAAATTATTATCCATAAACTTTCATAAATTATTGAAAATGAACAGATTCCACCCAAAAAATAATAACACAGTTTAACAAATGGATAATTGGATGAAGAGTTTAAATCCAAAATAAACCTACTTAGTTTTATAATACGAATATAAGTATGAGTAAATTTTAAAAGAAAACATATAATGTGTTTGTTACCATCAATAGATATTTTGTTATTTACAGAAAGAAATCCCGATAGATTGAATTATTTTCAATTCGCATCACAAGGTACAATAATAGTATAAATTAAAGGTTCTCGAATCAAGTTCAAACTACAATGATTTTTTATTTAGAAGTTTTCTAAGCATACATTACGTCACATCATATTTGAGGTCCTATTCAGTTTTACGTAGTATCGATTTCTATTCAATTTTTTATTATTGACCTTTAACCTGATCGAAAAATTCAGAAAAAACACAGTATTGAACACACTGGTTTATAAGAATTATACTAATAAGTTACTTTCAATTTTATCAAGTCAAATCTCAATTTTTTTGCCACTAAAAATTTTACAAAATCTCTAACTCTCTCACTAACAAAGAGAAAAAAAAGACATGAATTTCGAAGCATTTTTATCTTATAGCCTTTGATTTGAAGAGTAAGTAACAATTATCCGAAATAACTAAAGCTTTAGTACATGCTGTTTTAATGATTTCGGCAGTAGCGCAATAAAAACGTTTTTGTTGAAAAAAACAATTTTTATTTAAGAGACAGATTTTTTTAAAAATGTATATATATATTCTGTGCTAATTTATTAAATGAAACTTTACCTGGAAACATGAAAAAATATGGAATGAAATAAAATCATGGAACGATTTACGTAAAAAACAATCTTAGTAAAATTTCAAGAATTTTTTCTGATTTTTTTTCATTAAATTTGTGCGATTAAATAGTTAATATTACAACGGGAGTACCCCTTGTCTGCTTAAAAATGGACCAACCCCTGTACAAATTATTCAACTTTTCATACTCATTGCTTAAATTGTAAAGCTGTAATTAACATGTGTATGTAGCTCTTTTTTCTCAATATATGGTAAACAGGAAAAAACATATTAAGTCTTTTAACCTGTACTTCAATGTATAGTGAAGCTTCAAAACAATGTTCCTCATAATCTTTTCCTCTAAATTTCACAGAATTTTTATTCCGCTACTTTTGCACCTTGACAGAGCCACATACAATTAATTGTTCATGAGTAAATATTGCAACGGAATTTTATTGAGCAACGGATCTTCATGAGGAACATGACTCTGCTGAGCAAACACGACTTTCAATTTGCGAATTTTGGGTCGTGTTCATTCATAAGATAAACTCTAACATAAACCTTTCTGTGTATAGAACCGTCTTTTGTCAAAATGATAGCAGCTGATTCATAGCATGACAGTTTATTATAAACTCCAGCATGATCTTTAGGGCTTGTATAAGAACACAGATTATACCCTTGATTTTGGTTTTTATTTTGAATTTCATACAAAGTTCTATATTTTTCTACATTTCTCTGAAGTTTTAATCATAATTGGCTGTAAAATCTGCAATACATCGTCAAGTTTAAGATATCCTATTACTTGCGACAACTGTTTTTTTTAAATGAAGGTATGGGGATTATTTTAAGGTTTTTAAACTAAAATAAGAAAATAAAAAGAAATTATTATTACTAAAATGGGAAAAGATTGGTAAAAAATTACATAAACGGCGCCCATTCTGTACAAAAGTTTATGAACAAATTTCCAATTTTTCAATTTTGATGTGTTGCTTTACTATTCATTTTTGAAATGACCTTTAGGATAAGAGATATTTTAATTTTTATAAGAACTGGAGCACGCTTTATCTTTGTTATTATATGAAATCGCTTAAAAAACAGTGATTATATTCACGTAAGGGACTGTAAAATTTGTAATAAAAACAATGATTGATAAATCTGAAGGTTAAAACAATTCTACTATTATACAGAGCACATACACAAAAAATTTTAATTCATTATTTTAAAAACTTTTATAGCAATCACTGTCCTCTCTTGAGCATTTTTAAAAAGACACATTTCGAGTAAAACGCGTTTTAAAGTATGACATCTGGCTTAAAGTAATGGCATCTGCCTTTACTAAAATACATGCAGTTTTTGTTCGAGATAATGGAAAATAATAAACTTGGTATTTTTATAATGTTAATAAGATGGCCTATAAAATAAAATGGTAAAAGAATTTGTCAATTTTTGACAATGGGCTCAATAAAAACGATAAAAACAATCATGTGTTTCCAATTAATCAGTTAATACAATTCGTTGTTGCCAACTTTCGACCTTTTCAGAAACTTTCTTTTAAAAAGTACAAATTTTTCAACAACAATAGAACACAAAGGTAGGCAAAATGCATTTTCTTTAAAAGTATATGCATAAAAAAGATTATTTTTTTTAAATTTTAAAACCTTCAGAGGAATTTTTTTTATTTCAACACAATTATACCCAATTATGAAATTTGAATTTTTATCCAAGTTTTACAAATAGAACAGCAAGTACAATTAGTCTGATGTCTGTTTTGAATTTAATGGAGAACACGTGTTTGTCTTTATCATGTGATCATCATGAATTGAGCCCATTCACAATTTTAGAGTAGTCGGATACCGTTATATATTTTTGCACGTTCATGCGAAGCCTCATCATCATCATCATAAATATCTATTTACCCAAACTGTGGTTAAGTACAAATAAATTTATTACAGCATCATGTGAACAGCCTTTTTTATATAGAGAGAGATAAAAGTTTTTCAAAACAATAGTACAACTGATAATGAATCGCGTGGATGGTTACTTTTCAAGTTAGTACAATAGCAGAATTTAAAAAAAAATATTTCCACACATATGATGAATAAATCATAATCCAGCAATTGCATTTTTTTGTAAAGGGTTTAAAAGATTAAATTTTAAATACAGTCGACTCTCGATAAATCAAACCTTCGATAATACGAACCTATCGCTAATTCGAAGTATATGCTCAATCCCTAGAAAAACTCTTGATATTTCAAACTAAAACAACACGTTTTGGTACACTCAATATTTTGAAGTAAAATCTGTGGCTGGCCTGAATACAATACGTGATAATTCGAAGTGATCTTATAAAACTCTCAACAGTTCAAACACTCACTATCATGTAGAGTCCTGTAGCAAGCAGGTTGGACCGTACATATTTTGTGCTGTATTACTTCTGCTTGTCTGCCCTGTAGCGTAGTCCCTTTGATGATTATCGGAGTTGACTCCGATAACTCTGATAGAAGCTTAAGTGTCACTAAACAAACTACGCAACTTTTTCATTGAAAATCATGTTGATACGGACCTTTTGCATGCTTCATTTATTCTAGAACAATCTATTGACAAAGTTAGATTGAATGCCATAAAACAAAGATAAAAAAAAAAGATAACAGATTTTTTCGTCAAAAAAAATTTATTATGTACAGTATATATTCTCTTAATAGTTGTTTTTAATACATACATGTATTCTTTTAATACAGGACTTTCAACTTCTGTATAACATTTATACTGTATATAATATGTGCTTTTTAAAAATACTTTAAAATAATTTATACATATGTGCAATTGTTGCTTTATTACATAGTTTCAAATATAAATGTGTTAGAAAAAAATTTCTCTTCATGTATTTTAAGAGTTTTTTCCTACCCTCATGATAATTCGAGGTTTTTCATTGAGTCCCTTCAACTGCGAATTATCGAGAGTCGACTGTATTTACGATGAATGTACAATACACGTTTGCAACAATTGTTAGAATTATCTTCAAGTTGAAAACTAGAGCAATGCTAAAGTAAAATAAAAATTTTATTTTGAAAAAAAAAAATGAATTTTAGAGAAAATCTAAGATTAGTCTGCAGAGTTTCTGCAGATTTCACATCTGCAATAAACATGATTAAGTTTGTTTTCTACTATAATCAGAAATTTTTTTAAAAAAAATAAGAGATAAAATCCTTATATCATTTTCAATTATTTTTTCTCTAGTTTACTATGTTTCTTCATTTTGTGAAGTTATAGGCGAAAAAGTTATGGTATTTGTAATGAAATATGATTGTGTTCTCAATTTTTTTTTAAAAAGACAGTTTTGAGAAAACATAAAATTAAAACTATTGTATTTTGTTATTTTCGTATGCTTGGAAAATGTAGTTATATGATTTTCGATAAGAATGGTGTTTATTTGAAAATTCATACATAAAAAATACCTTTCATTATTTGCAGAATTCTTGGAGAAGAAAAAATGCTGCTGAAAAAGAAAAACTCCAAAATGTGAATTCAAAGAGTTTTAAAAACAAGGCAAAAATGTAGAGCACTGTATTTTAATAAACAATGTTAATCATACATTGTGTGAAAAATTACGAGTTTTAAATATTACGAGCAAATAAAAAAATTCGATGGAAAAAAAACATTCGAACAACAATTATTTCAAAGAAAAATATAAAACACAGAAATCTAAATCCAATTTCAATGATTAAGAAATAAGTTAAAAACATTGTAGCAACTGTGAAATTCTGTTGTCACTAAAATTAAAATGCCTTGATAAAATAATAAATGCGCATTTTAAATTGCTAAATTTCTCTGAAAAGAATAACGAGAAAAAAAAATTCTGTTGCAGCAAAATTTCTTTTTGAGAATGCAATTTTCCCACACACACAGTTAAAAAGATATCAACTTATTAAATTCTTTCTAAAACTTAAATTATTTTACTGATGAAAATAATGGATTACTTTGCTGGAATAAACGTTATTTTTTGAATAATGTTTTTAAATGTAAAAGCTCCCAAAGTTTTCTCGAAAAAAATTATTCTCACCAATGAAATCTTATTTTCTCGTTGAAGTAAAACTTGGTATTTCATCATAACGCTTTTAAATTCCCACTGAAACTGTCCTACGATGAACTGCAAATCTAAAAGTATTTCAAATTATAAATACATATAATACATATAAATACTTTGAAACAAGCTTAAAACATTCAAATCTTACATTTTAACTCCATGCACGCAATTTATCGCCAAAGATTGACTTCACGCTAAGGATTAATCACCAATTATTTTACGAAATATGACAACCTATTTTATACCATTCCAAGGTTGATTACTTAACATTTTCCAAAGCAAAAAATTTGTTGAAATCCGCCAAAGGTCGCAAACGGATTGGGGTTATTAAGTAAAAAACAAAATTTCTTTTGGCCTTTAAGCTTTGACCTTTTCTTTTGATCCTAACTTTTAAGCAAACAAAGAAAACTTCAACTTGCTTTTAGAACTCTGAGGTTCACATTTGTTTGTTTTAAAATATATCCAATGAAACAATGCATTGTATTTAATAAGATAAATACCTTCTATAAAAATATGGAATATTGTCTCGAATATTTTATATTTATCAGAAAAACTCGATTTTAAATTAAAAATACGTAGAAGAAAGTTTTACGGATAATAGAATCTGTTGTTCTACATCCCACATAAAAAAGTTTTACTTTTAAGATTGCTCTTAAAAATGTTTTTTAAGATTCCTGCTCGTAATTTTCCATAATAATAACTTGTAAATTGCAGATATTTAATACAAACCATAGATATTTAATATTAAGGTATCCGACTACCCTAAAACTGTGAATTTTGCCAAAAATTGACAATTTTTTTAATGATTTTATTTTATGGGCCATCTTATTAGCGTTATAAAAATACCAAGTTTATCATTTTACGTTTACTAGAACAAAAACTACAAGTGTTTTAGTAAAAGCAGATGCCATTACTTTAAGCAAGATGTCGTACTTTAAAACGCGTTTTACTCGAAATGTGATTTTTTGAAAATAATCAAACGGGGTCAGCGATTGCAATAATAGTTTTGAACATAATTAACTGTGAAATTTTTTGTGTAAGTTCTGTATAATAGTAGAATTGTTTTAACCTTCAGATTTATCAATCACTGTTTTATTAAAAAATTTACAGTTCCTTATGTGAATATAATCACTGTATTTTTAAGCATTTTCATATAGTAACCGAGATAAAGTGCTCTAGTTTTTGTAAAAAAGAAAATATCTCTTATCCTGAAGGTCATTTCAAAATTGAATATTATAGAAACATATTAGATTGAAAAGATTGAAAATTTGTTCATAAACCTTTGGTGCAGAATGGGCCGCGTTTATTCTATTTTTTGTCAATTTCTACCTATTTTTTCCCATTTTAGCAATGATAATTTCTTTTTCTCTTCTTAATTTTAGCACATTTTTCTTAAAATGCACTAAACAAATCTAAAAATAACAAAAAAATACCCATATCTCCTATTTAAAAAAAAAAAAAAATTGTCGCAACCATTCATGCCTTAAACACATTTCTTTAACTGGATTTATCAAAAAAGAAAACTAAAAATACCTCTAATCAGCCTTGGCTGAATTATTAATAATGAAATAATTAAAATATCAAAAGATTAAAGTAGTATATAGTCTTTTTATTATCCATTTCCTTAGATATAAACGATTTTGGATCTTAATTTAGTACATTGTCGCCAAATTGGCGATGATTTTGCCACGCTAACTACCTTTCTTATACATAAAACTAGCGACTGATAGCTAAGCTCTGCTAACTATATATAACAGCAATTAAGTTATTTTACTTTCCATTTATTTAATGTTTATACTGGAAGGCTGATAAAAAAAAAATCGAATGCATAGATCAAGGGTCTCTTTTTTTTTAATCATTATGAAGCAAGGGGGCAGAAATAAATGACTGAATGGTGTATGAAAGCAGGTTTGAGTTGCATTAATGCCCGAAGTATGTAACATGAAATTGTGACAGAAAATATTTAGTTATTATATTTGATTGGAGTTATTGCTCGTGAGGAGGTGATAAAGGAATTCAGGGGTATAAGAAGTGGGTGATTTAGTGCGAGTCACCTGAATATGTGCGGAATTTTGTTGATTACTAGATATTGGTTTGGAAAGTCGTTAAATAAATTAGTTGCAAATGAGAGTTGCGTATAAATCATAATACAAATGGATGACTGAATTATGTTTTGTAGTGAGGTTTTTATGTTTGATATTGTCAATGAAATTTTGAAACATGCCATGTATACTGTTTTCTCCGCACCAACACTATTTTGTAGGAAAATTGAGTTTTTTCCGGTAAGTCGATACCCAGCATGAACTTGAAAAATTAGATCGTCCTCTTGCAGATATGACCAGGGTTACCAGATTGGTGATACATTTGTTGGGAAATACGATATCGCCAAGGAATGATCGAGAAGACTCTAGTGTCGGTTCTTCCAGAAATTTCCATTTGGCTGTGTTTTTTTTCATGTACTCTCTTAGCATTTCAAATCCCCCCCCCCCAAAAGACATTTATTGCATCATAGAATGTTCAATTGTTGTCCTCATTTTATCACTCACTACTTGCAGTGTTGGTTCATCCATTGGGCACTTGGGGCGGACACCCAGGGGCCCGGATAAGCTGGATTTAACCATATTTTCTGGTTATAAATTTCGATCCGCCAGTACCAAGGGGGCTTGTAAATATTCTGAGCCCAGAGCCCAAAATGAGCTTAAATCAGCACTAACTACTTGTATTTCCGTCACTCGGTTTGAAGCTTGAAATCCACCCTCTTTGTGTCATTTTTGCGCGACCTCAAAATTCATCGCCAAGTAGTGCACCAAAATAGGATTTACCGAAAAAAGTGATTTGTGTATTTAATTAGCATCAATTCATATTTCAAATATCCATTTAATTTTTGAATAATCCCAAGATTCACCATGTTCTAGTCTAAAACGTAAATTTAAATTCTGTTTTTTTTAAAAAAGTTAATAGTGTTTATGAAATTAGAATTATTCGAATTAGAGCTTCAAACACTAATGCGAAGTGAATTAAAATGGATTACAATCAATGCTTTTTTATGATATTTACGGTTAAAACCAATATCTAAGGGGAGAAATTTTACGTACATACAATCAACAATGAAAAGTAGTTTTCTACGTATTCACACAATGATGAATTTTCAACATTGGAAATACTTCCAATTTTTCTTTGTGATTAAAAATATCTTTCAATGCGATGATAAACAAAATTAAAGAATTATTGTTTGGAATAAAGAATAGGTTAAATTGAATTTAAATACCAATTCAAAAAAGAATATTTGTTTATAGACAAATTATTGCATTCATTTAATACTAGTGTCTCTCTTTAACGTCAGTATATATACACGTATGTATACAAAGCATTTCTTATCACTTTACATATTAAATAAAGTTGAAAAAGTTTACACTAAATATCTAACATACAAAAGAGCACGGAGTAAAGCTTGTTTTTCGTATCTATCTCGTTTTTTATGTAGTTTAGTTTAAATTATCTCGTTGTAAACATAACTTTTATCAAACTTTTTTTCTTCAGAATCTCGTACACAACTGCATCTTAACTATTTAATTCCTAAATGTTACTTATTCGGTTAACACATTCAAAGGAAAACTTTGTGATTACATTTATGTAAATGTATTAATGCATTTTATTATACTTCACGTTTTCCCGATGACGATAAATGTTGTTTTGCGTGAATAGAGAAAAATTAACAGCAACAGCATTTCCCTCTGCTTAATCGAATAAAGGCTGATAATTGCGTTTTTCTTTTGCATAATCGTTCACAACTAGATTCAAATTCAATTAAACACAAAGTATCTTTTATGTTTTTATGGGAATTAGTTTTTTTCTGGGAATGTGTATATGATTACGTTTTAACTAAAAGGGCAGAGCCACGGTTTTAAAAAGATGAGTAACGCCAAAAAAAGTTCGTTTTTCAAAATTATCTTATTTTTAAATTGTACGTTTATTTTATTTAGTTATATAAAGTTTGGACACACAATTAAGGTTGAATCGTGTTGGTTGGGTTAGATAAAAATTACGTTAAGTGTAACAATTATTTATTATTAGATTTAAGTTATATGGCACAATTAAATTATAAAGCAAAATTATTAAAAGAAAAAAAACTGAGAAAATGCACGAGTTTTCATTCTGAGTGTAGTTGTAGAATGTTTGACCTTTAGGGAAATGTAAGTTACTTCAGCCAGTAGCGCACATAAAATTTTTTTCAAGGGGGCGGGGATCCATGGTCGAAAGTCCCCAACTAACTATCATACCTCAAGACAACATCAATTGATTCTTCTGATTTTGTCGATTTTGTTAACAAAAAAACAGTAAAAAATAAATTATTGAATTAATATAATTAGCATTAATTAATAAAATAAATGGTTAATTACAAGTACTTTATTAAATTTTACGTTATACTTTTTTATAGGATTATCATCAATCGAAAAAAACTCAAGGGCTGGAGGGGGGGATGCGGAAACCTAGGACACACCCCTTGTGTGCACCAGTGGCTTCAGCTGGTCACTAGAGAGAGTAGCTGCTGCCTTGGACAAACAGCAGAAGCGCCATCTGCTGATAGCCAGACACAGTTTTTATGACTAAAGCGGTTGCAAGGGTTGATATTTTAATTCAGTGCATCCCAACCTTGTCATGGCCGCGGACCGGTCACCGTTTGATAATTTTACCTTGGCCTCTGAGGGGGAGGGAACGAAATTTTAGATTGTTTAGCAATTTTAATTTAACTATTTAAACATGCCTTCAAAAAATTACACCTAAAAAGTGAATATAAAAAGATTTCCATGGAAAGTTACACAAACCCGAGAGAAATACGGCACACAGTGGTCAGTTTTCCCGATCTGGCGCACGGAAACCCCAAAAATGAAATTGCGCGAAAATTAACAACAACCCACAATTTATGGTCTACATAGGACCCCTAGCCGTGTTGTAATCAGTTTTCTTCAATACGCGATTGGAAATCTCCAACAGTCGACGGTTTAGATCGGGTTTGTTGGGGCTACGAGGAACACCTGTGAGCTTCATTTTTCAGTCGGAAATTCTATCGTTTCGTCTGAACAAGATTTTGTAGCGTTTTGCATTTTTCTTTGAAAATACACGCTATGGGTAACGAATTTCTTTATTTGACTCTCAAATTAGGTTCAAAGTTGATTCAAAATTCTAAAAACGTGACATTTAGCACAATACATAATTCTCACAAACGCATGTCGTTTTTTTGTGTTTAATGGACTAGAACTTTTGGGATTGACACGGATTGATCAATATAACACTTAAGCCACATAGGGTAGATATGGACCTTTAATTTAATACCTACACTGGTGTGCAAAAATTAAGGACGAAGTCGAAAAATTAGCATATCAGCTTAACGAAGAGGCAGAGAGGACAGAAAGACCAATCAGGAGATTAAGTGAGGTGATGTACGGTAGCACATGCGCAGATATGCAGGTAGACGTAATGGGGGAGTGTCTGAGTAGTAAAGCATGTTGTCGGTGTAAGATTAGTAATTCTGGCAAAGAGATTGCACACCGTATAGCAGTTAAAATCACACCGAGTTGCTGCCTGAGCGAGAAATGGCGAATAATCAATCTGTTAGACGACATCTTGATGCTTTTACCCGAGGTCGAATCATTGGGAAGTTGGAGGAAGGTTGCAGTGTGACAAGTGTGGCTGCAGAGTTTAGAGTTGCTCACAGCATCGTTTCACGACTTTGGAGACAATTTCAAACTACAGGAACAGCTATCCGGGGGTTCAGTAGTGGTCGTCCACGAGGAACCACACCCGCAGATGACCGGTATATTGCCTTACAGGCCAGAAGAAACAGGTGGCAGACAGCGGGAGAAATCGCTAGACACACGACACAGGCGACTGGACGACCGATATCGCGTTTTACCGTGGCCAGAAGACTGCACGGTGGTGGTCTGTTTGCACGACGCCCTGTACGGTGTGTACCTCTAACGCCTGCCCATCGGAGAAGGCGTTCTCTGTGGTGCCGGGAATACCGGAATTGGAGAGACAATGAATGGGGACGAGTACTCTTTACAGATGAGAGCAGATTCAGTCTGAGTAGCGATTCTCATCGCATACTCATCTGGAGAGAGCGGGGAAGCCGCAATCATCCCTCGAACATCATTGAAAGGGACTGGTATGGAGGTGGCGGTGTTCTCGTTTGGGGAGGCATCATGCTTGGTAGTCGTACAGACCTTCACATCTTCGACGCAGGTTCAGTCAACGGGACACGTTATTGTAACGAGATTCTTCTTCCATATGTGCGTCTTTTTAGAGGCGCTATGGGTCCGCAGTTCCTTTTCATGGACGACAATGCACCATGTCATCGCACAGTAGCTGCCGAACAGCTCTTAGAGAGTGAGGATATTGAACGTATGGATTGGCCGGCACGATCTCCGGATCTCAATCCCATCGAGCATGTATGGGATTTTCTAGGCAGACGCTTGGCAGCTCGTACCTTACCACCAGTAACGATTCCGGAGCTTCGATTGGCGCTGCAAGACGAATGGGCAGCAATGCCTCAACAACTCATTGACACCCTTATTCTCAGCATGGGCAGACGCTGTGAAACCTGCCTAGCAGTCAGGGGAGATCATATCCCCTACTAAAGACCGGATATTTCTTGCTGGACACCCATCACAGGGATGTTTCGGCCTTCAGTCGCATTGCGCTCCATGCTACTTTTTCAATAAAGCTTCTTTTTATCCCTCTGATTTCTCTTTTAGTAAGTGTTGCTTACATTACTCATGTCCTTACGTATTGGGGATCTTACGGTATTAAATGTGTTGATTTGGAATGCTTTTGTACAAAGTTATATTGAAAAAACCGTCTCGTCCTAAATTTTTGCACACCAGTTCCTGCAACTCCCAAAGTTATGTTTTTTTTCAGTGTTAGCCGTTGGTATTTTTGCGACGCTTGTTTCGCCTTCTTATTTCTCTTCATAAGAGAGCGCGTCAACACGAGTCCTGCGAATATAATGCTAGTGACTCGGAATCATGGAATAAATAGCTCTACTGCTCAAATACTACCAAACCCTCCCTACCCACACAATCACGCACACTATATGTTGGCTCCCTTAACTCCTTTCCTATATCCCTCCCCATCATGCCTATTATCCTTTGTTAAATATGTGTAATGCTAATGCTTGTAGATGCATGCTTTTGTTTGATTGTATTTGTTTAATCTGTTAAAATTTAATCTTTAACTTGCCACCTTATTTTTTTCTCAATATTCTCCCACATGTGTCACATTACTATTGGTGTTAATATCCTTAGATCCTTGTTCAAAAGCTAGGTCCACTTAGCGGTCATTTATTCTTGATCAATTTCACGCCTGAAATAAATTTATTGAGCCTCTAAGAGCCTTATTTCTTGTTAGGAAATATAAATAGTGCCCAGTGTACTTTAACCGAAGAGCAAGCGCGCGGGGCACAGGTCACCCCAGGCTCATGAATTCGTTAATTCTGGGAAAGCAGTTTATTTATTGCCAAAGACCTTAACAGTATCCTCCTATAGAACAGTCTTCATGGGAACTAAAATGTATTTGTAACATATTTCCTTCTATTTTTGGATGCGGCATACGTTTTTTTTTTACAGTTTTAAGGTACTTGTTTTGACTGAGTTCTCCGCGTGACTATTTTAGTTCCAAGATATTTTCTATGAACCTTCTAGATATTTCCCCCCTGTGAACAACTTAGTACTTTTAATTGTTTTGTACGATTTATTATGGTTTATAAATGTAAATGAGCAAAATAAAAGAAACATAATTGGTATTGAAGGAAGTTGAAAATGATCATGCAAGGTAAAAACCTGCTGAAATAAAGCATATTAACCATCATCGCAAAAGTAAATATAAGAAAATCGATGAACAGGAAACGTTTGAGTTAAAAGGAAAATGTTCAAATTCTACCAAAAAAAAAAAAAAAAATCAGGAAAAGTATAAAGCCATAAGTGTAGCACAAGACACTCTTCGTTCTGTTAAAAAGACATAAGCAAGAAAAAGTTCAACATACTGTTTATCTACCATCAAAGGACAATAAAACTACAATAACTTGAACAGCATATGACAGTTTTGCCTGACCAATAACATTCCTATAATGTTAGCGAAATGTGTCTGTGATTTGTGTCCTTTATTAAAGTCACGCACATTTTAAATTTCTTGGTTCTGTTTGGTTGATATTTTTTCTCAAATTTTCAAAGAAAAATTTAAAAGTCCTTAAAAGTAGGAAAAATACTTTCTCTTAATTAAGTTATTCACGATTTTTATCACGTACAGTAAAAATAATTATAAAAAAGGGATTGGGGTGACTCAGGCACCCCGCGTGACCATTAACGTTAGTATTGAGTGCGCGCCTACTCCCGAGTTAATTACAATAACTTTTGATCATTAGATATAATTATGAAGACTTTAAAGCTATAAAATAATTTCCGTGCGGCAGATCGGGAAAACCGACCACTGTGCGCCACAGTAAATAAAATGGAAGTAGCTTAATGTATTTGTGTGGCCCGAGTATTCGATTCACGGACCGGTCCGCGGCCCAGTGGTTGACGACCATTGTTTTAAGTGACACATTCTAGGTAGTTTACTAATTAATTTCAAATAATTTTGTCATTTTATTATAAATACTATTATGAACTTGTCTGGTTTTGCTAATAATGCCAACTCATGCGTGGATCGCGTTATGTAACAACAGCTTAAGAATATAAGGCGCAATAACTGTAATTAGCAAAATCACACGAAAATAGAAAAAGCCGGAAATGTTTACTACACAACAAACTCTACTTTGGGAACAGTAAATAAATGAAAATCTGTCTTGAAATAAGCAACAATATACAAAGAGAAATTAAATAATTCCAAGGATGACAAGAGACAAGTTTATTAGTACATAAACAGAGTAAAACTCAACTAATCCTTTTTGTAAAACAAAACATGCAAAATATTTTACAAGTAATTAAGCAAATATTTCTTTCTTCCACAAAAGCGGAATAGTAATGCGTTCGGTTAAATTGTTTGCAATGAATGGTGTTGAAATGATGTTGCAAATATTTAAGCTACGGAAGCATGTTTTAAAGCGTAATAAACAGGATGTGATTTTAAAAATATTCATACGCTCATAAACAAAACAATGACACCCAAATGCATCGACAGTAAGTACTTAGAAACAGCACCTTCTTGTAAACAAATGAGCAGATTACATTTCCAATATTTCAGATGCACACACAATACAAATGCATGCAATGTAATTTTTTCTTAAAATTTTTTTCTAATTGTTTTATGAAGAATTGATTACTCAGTATGAATGCGAGCGGTAGGAATAAACTTCTGCATATAAAATATTCTTTATATTATAAAATTGGTACAGTTTATTTAGAAATTAGAAACTAAGAAAATTTCTCATAACTTAATAATTGAATTAACTTAATAATTGAATTCTGTCCATAACTTAATATTTGAATTGAGCAAATATAGTGCGTTGAACATAAACTAGTAATATAATAATGTAAATTTTCAACGTTGAAGAGAATATTTTTTGTATATTGTCCTTGACAAAGAAAACTTTTTTCTTACCACTTTTTTAATTACAACAAGTGATCTTTATCCCCTTAACCGATCAATTTTTTTGCTTAAAATATAAATACATATATCTGAGAAATAAACTGTACTTTCATATAGCTTGCACTTAATAGAATGAGAAAATGTTAGAATTTTATTTTAATTTTCAATTTTAAAGCCTTTCACTGTAGTATTTATATTATAATTGTGTAACATAAAAACTCTAAATGTTCACTTTTTATAAGTACACTTTGCATGCTATGAAGAATGTTTCATATATCTTAAAGAAATTTTTTTCTCATACTTACAAAAAAAATTTATTTTCGCACCTCTGTTTCAAACGACTGAGGTCTTTGTGTGTGTGCATATATATATCCTCTCACAACTTGAAACATGATGTAATACAATGTCTTACATTGCATTTGGGACATAAATATATCGGGGTTTTGCATCATCTTTCCATTTCGATTACTTCTCAAGCAACTAATTGCATATTGCCTTGTCGATCTTTGTTTCTTATCGAAATCTTTCAAATTATCGAAATCTTTTCGAAATCTTCAATCTAAATTCCTGCCTCCAAACGAAAATTCCCGTATTCACGACAAAGAAAATCCCTGATGAGAAGCATTTTATTATCTTAAACAAATTACATCTCTTAAAAAACACTAACACTAATAATCTCACTATAATAATTAAAAATTCGTGAAAAACAAACATAGAAAGAAGAAAATATCACTGCCCGTGCAGCGTACAGGCAAACCAGTTGCGGTCAACTTTCAGTAGTCCGTACTGTGTACGTGCATACCGGTTCAATGGGTTAATCATGTGACTCACAGCAGAAGTTCACCAGCTTCATGTTTATCATTTAACCCGGCACTTCTCGCACAGGGTGTGTCATACCCACCGTCTAACTTTTTTCAACGCTCCTTCTAAACCTTTTTTGGAAAACGGATAGTTTCTCGTGTAGCTGACTTTAAGGTCATATCCTTTGAGGGGCAAAAACTTGTAGGCGATTTCTTAATATATATTTTTGGATATCGCCTCTTCGGGTGTGTCCTACCCTGCGCGTGAATCACCGTTACAGTTCCGAATGCATTATCACGTTTTAAATCTTCCTTATTCTATGGCGTATCATTGTAGTTATGATGAAGAAATGTGATATTTAAGTAATTTAATAAATACAGTATTTAATAGATATAGTACAACAGTATTTTCGGATGAAGAAGTTCTCTTCGCGGTTATGATGAGGAAAAATCAAATGATGAAGAAAAATGCAACAGCAAGTATGATTCCTCCACTGAAATCGATCCAGATTTAGAAAAGAGAGGCACTGTTGAAAATAAATGTTTTATATGTAGAGACACAACGTAGAAGGAATTTTAAAGTAGACAACTGGTACACATCTTATCCACTTTCTGATGAACTTTTGAAAAAAAATATCTATTGCTGGAACAAAATAAGAGAAAATGAAAAAAAAAATTCCAATTTTTTTAAATTTAAAGAATAAAGAAGTTTACTCCTATATGTTTAGTTTGAAAAAGATACAGATTAAAAAACAATTAAGATCCAGTGAAAACATCGCACTCACTCACGACGCGATTAAAGGAGTGTATAAACAATGCACTTCATGCCCTTATAAAAAGAACAGAAAACTGAATTTACATGTCAAAATGTAATAAACACGTTGTACTTCCTACTTTTCTTCCTTTTTAAACTTTGTTTACAAATTTTACGTAAATACACAATGTAAACACCCTTGGGTATGACACACCCTACGCGAAAATTTTAGGTCGTTTTTTTTCTCGCGAGTGATGCCGGGTTAATATATGTTAAAAAAACAATGCAATTACCACTTTGTACAATTGATATTAACTTAAAAGTTACATGTTTTCTCTCTCATTATTATTTCTTGTAACATTTTCCTGGCGAATGTGTTCAAACTTTGCTAATGTTTAAGATATCTATGGGTAACCACGTACAGTCCATAACGACGCATGTAATGACACTCATTCTCATAAGATATGAATACTTAACAACTTCCATTCGACGCGATCTTAATTGTTACAACAACCAAGCAGTTTCGCATTGTTCTTTTTCCGTCGTAAGCGTGTCCCGAAACTCATCCGAACAGAGTTTATAATTTTGTGACGAAGGCCCATTTTATAGTTTAATTTTAAGTGTGTTTATCTGATACGAATCTAAATGGTTTCATTAAAGATAAAATGAAGAGCTTCTACACGTAAAATTTAACAGAAAAGTTTTACTTGGAAAATGTTTGTCTGTTTAGTTAGTTTTGAATAATTATCATTTGCGAATAGGGGTTATTCGTTCTTTTTTTATGTTGACTTTCTCAAAAGAAAGGTGAAAATATTGAGGGAATATAAGCCTTTCTAAAAAGCCTTTTCCTTTATACTTGTGTATAATATATAGGATTATGGAAAATATGTCAGAAAATTTTCAATATGGTAGTGCAAACACAGACATATACAACCTTTCGCCTTAGAAAATATTTGGAAATTCTGGGCCAGGAGAACAAAATTTAAAAGATGAATAATAATAAAAAAAAAAGCGAGGACAAAAAATATAATAAAACTTTTTTTATGGCTAATGTTTATGACTTTAAAACATGAATTTGAACTTAAAATGTACAACTTTTGTAAATAATTTCTTTTTATTACCAAAAAAATTATTTCGCGTTCGACATTTGTTTGTTTGGGAATCGTTTACTATGTGTACCTGACTTTTAGTCATTTTTCCATGGTAATTACACAGAACAAGTATTGTGGGTCTAGGTTAATTAGGAGAAATTTTTCAATTAAATACACCAAGAACGTCCACTGGGGCGTTTCGACACCAAGGCAATTTATCATTATAAATATTTGTCGTTCAGCAAAAGATACTTCACTAAGTAGATACCATAAGAAAAATAAACTTCCGGAAGTAATATCGCACATTTATTTGACCTTGAATGCAGTGTTATTCTGTTCTCAGCGGAAATAAAGTTATACTAAAATTGTCGTGTCTATGTGTATCGTTATGTAGCATTTGCTTAACTGCTCATAAAAGTTAATTCAATTTTCGAAAATTGGGCAGAGCAGACACCCTGAAACGATGGCCTAAGCCCTGATAAAATTGCTAATTTGTTACGAGAGCTTTCTGAGAATAAATGGCTCTAATTTAGATTCCAATGAAGACATAAGATTGAGTAAAAGGGACTGCGAAGAATTTAAGGAAAGTGCAGATGTAATTGGTTACATCCTAGCAAATCCTGATATACTTGTCACTAGAGATGGCAAAGAATAGATACCGCATAACAGTAATATTCCTGTCAGTTTGCGACTAGAAATGTTTATCAACAAAACAGTGGTCCAACAAGCTTAGCGAAACATAATGTCAACATCAGTCTTTTGATACAAAGGGTCATAATATATGATAATTGCATGAAATAATATTAAAATGTCTTAAAACTAAGCCCTACTGAACAATAGTCTTGCAATTATTTAGTTAGTACAATTATTTTATATATTTTATATCGCTGTGTCGAAACGACACCGGTGGACGTTTAAGGGTAATCGAAATCCCGGACGTTCTGGTGCTAGTCTTAATGGGCGTTTCCAAACATAAAATGGATATTTCGTAGCTTCGTATTCGTTTACAGATGTTATTCACTGATTTGAACAGCGTAATCTCCAGGAAGAATGTGGTACTTGCATGTATGTAGGAAAGGAATGCAAGTTTTCTTTTACTTCTTTTGATTTTTATTGTAAAAGATGGCACCACTAATCGAAACCACGTGAGTTTTAGCTGCGCATACGATGAGGTCATGTATTTATGAGGGAGCAGAAAAAAAAACTGGGAGTGGCACCAAAGCTTGAACGAAGGCAGGTCAGAGGAAATCGCTCTCTCCGTTGTTTTGAGAAAGAGTACATGTTTTCGGAATTGGTATGGTGCTATCTCGAATAATTTAAAACCCCTTGTAGATAGTAAATGTTTTAGTTGCGTTTTTTAATAAATTAGGTTATTTTAACTCTGCGTGCTTATTTTAACATTAAAATCGAACCTTCTCTAGACGCCGTCCCACATGTATTCTACAGGAAAATGTTTTTTTATTCGTTCTCTCTCTCTCTCTCTCTCTAACAAATACATATACTGCTAAAAATTGGCAAACCTTCAAGGAAGAAGAAACATTTATATGCATATGTGTGTGCAGGAGGAGATCACGGTGGAGGATACATCGAACACGTGTTCTAATTAATATTTTTATAATGTTAAATTTTTTTTTCTTCCAAAAAGACACCTTTTTCATTCCTTTAGAAGCTAAAAACTGTCGAAGATATTTTTATTCCCATTGCTCAAAGTAAAGACAATCTCTTTTGTGTCGAAGTATCATACTACTGGAAGTTCTGACTTTGTGTCATTAATCCTCCAATGTCTGTCAATGTCAGATACGGCTTTTTGTTGTTGTTGTCGTCGTGTCCTTCCCGAAGAGAAGGAATGAAAGTTGCCAGAGGCTATGAGACAGGTTGGATTTCTTAATGATAGATGGCATCACCACCTATCTCCACCTTCTTAATTTAGGCATGGAACTGAAGGGGAGGGAAATATTCTCCGGCCCCCTGCACTCATGGTTTCTGCTGCGACCACCCACAAGACTTTCAGACCCACTGATTTAACGAGCACGTACTCCGTCTGTACTTGGTGGTATTTGGTGGCATCGGGCATCGAACCCAGGCCCTCCGGTCTGAAGTCCGATGCTCTAACCACCAGGCTACCCACGGCCCTAGATACGGCTTAAAAGATTGTTGACTCTAAGCCTGCGGTTCTCACCCACTGTACAGCTGCACTTTTGTGTGACTCAAAATTGTCGAAGTGTGCCAGTAAACTTTTAAAAAAAATTATTAATTATATTCTGAGAAAAATAAATAAATTCGGAAACCGAATCATTCGGCTGTTGTATAGAAACAAACGAAGTGTATTCGTGATATATTTAACTTATCCTTTGGTGAATAGAGGTATATAAAAATATGATTGGGTTTGTAGTCTATTTGTGATAGCGGATACATCTGTATATGAATTAACTTCGAATGAAGAGGAAAAACTAACTTCACTCTGTAATAATCGGGATTTAATTTCAAAGCATTCGGAAGAGTCAATTTATTTTGGATTTTAATTAAAGGCGGTTATCGCATAATAGTTAAAAAATCTATAAAACAGTGTTACAGTTTTCTACCTTTTAATTGCATGAATTCGGATTTTCAGCATTTAGATACAGTAGATCGTCGTTTATCCGAATCAATTGGGACCGGACACCGTTCGGAAACGCGATTATTCGGATAACCGAAAACCGAATGCGATCCATGCAGTATATGAAATCGGACACTATACGAATATTGAAAATCATCACATGCGGGAGACGTGGTTGAAGAAAAAGCAAAATAGGGGCAAAATGTCACAATTTTACCTTTCTTGTGGAAAATAATTACTTATTTTTCGCTGTACCATTGTACATCTTCTTGTACGCACGATCAAGAACAACATCATTTGTTTTCCTTAAGATTTTCCTTTTCTTCGCGCCATATTCTAAGTCAAGTTTTGATGCAAAATTTAAAATGGTTTTTTTAGTTTTTTTATGTTACAGAAATTGTTGACTTTCCTACATTATAAAACTGTGCTAGAGACGCTCCACTTTCTCCCTTCGCAAGATGGTTCAGTATTTCAATCTTTGTCTGTATGTTCAAGAAGTTGCGCTTCCGTTTTGAATTCGAAGCCATAGCAATTCACAACTCAACAAAAGAGCACGTATACACCCCCTCATTTGCAAACAAACTGACCTAATATTCCGCGCAGATATTTACCAAATCACACTTCTGAAATTCCCAAATATCCTTCACCTTGAGTTTTCCTGTCACCATTGGCCTCACGCGAAACAATTGTTGATCATTGCACTGTTCGAAAACGTATCCAGACTTTGGTCCGGATATTTGACGCTCCTGATAGTAAACGTTCGGATAAACGACGTTCTACTGTATATAAAAGTGAAAGAAATATCGAGACTTAGAAACGTACAGATGACAAAATGGGAGTGGCATTATCATTTTTAGGACCCACTATAAACGAAATTATCAAACTCAAATTTTGCATTAAATGTATTCTTATAATTAATTTGGAATTAATTACTCATTAAACATTTTGTTTTTGTCGTTCATAGTATTTTATTTAACATTGAAGAGATTATTATCAAACTTTTTTGCTTAGTATATTAGAGATAAGTTAAATTCTTTTAAACTTATTTTATTGTTAATGTGCTGCCAAATTTTGAAATTGTGAAAAATACAATAACAACAAAAAAAAAAAGTTTAAGAACCATTGCTTAAAGCAAATCCGGCACAATCAGGAGATCGGAATTAAGATCTTTTCTTGAAAGGCGAAGAATATGTTCTGCATTTTCCTGATGGTTAAATCACTTCATGCCGATGCCAAATACCTTCCGCCTTTGCAGAACGAAAGTCAAGTTAAGAGAGTGCTATTTGTTATATATCACAATCAAAAGAGAAAGTGTGGAGCCTCATTTAACCATTTACTATTAATGTGAGGAAAATTTCGACAGAATACTGCCCTATTCTGAAACTTGTTGAGACAGTATAGTTCCAAACAAATAAAGCAAAGGAACAGATGGGTAAGTACATTTCAAACTTTCTTTAGCCAGTTTGCGAATTCATTTCCGTGGATGTCAACGTGAGAGGAGATCCCCTAGGTATGAATTTCTTTGGATTGAGAGGGAAAAAGAAATTTCCATTGGGACAAAGTTATACTCCCGGAAAAAGCTCGTGCAACGCTATCCGATGGGGTGAAGAGGTGGAAGATATTTTGAAAAAGGAAATTTTAAGGACATTGATATAGAAATCACACACAAACCAAGAAGTAATGACATCGAGAGGGGAAAAGGAAATTTCCATTGGCAAAAAGTTATGAACTCTGTGAACGACTTCCCGTCGAAGTCACTTCCTTAAACGTCCTGCCTAACTAATGGTGTGTGTGTGGGGGGGGAAGAACGACCAGAAACTTCCATAATAATTATTTTATTATTATTCAAGCACACTAATCAACCACAGGTAAAACCACAAGAGGATGCCCTAGGAGTGATATGAAGAAAGCAATGAACCCGAAGTGAACAAGCGCAAGTAATCAGTTTAATTGAACCTAATCTATCTTAGACTATAAATTCCCAATCCACTAATTTAGTATAGTGGCAAACTCCGTTCTTAACTCAAGTTGTGAAAATCAATTATATCTCACCTTCGTAAGGCCACAACGGTTTCTCCGCTCCTTCTCTCTTACAATTACAAAACCCTGACTTTATATAGATAAACTAATCTCTAAATCAGGGTTTCTTCTTGAGAGGGATAGCTGTGAATTAACGCGAATGCTAGCCCAAAGTTTCCCCAAGAGGATTAGAATGAAGGTCGCATACATATCCGTCACAACTCGATAAAGCCCGTGGAACGCCGGGCCATGCAACTTGTTTCCTGCAAGCTTCGAGTGAAACATTTTATTTATTTGAAGGAGCGTGGTTCAAGGAATGGATCTGGGCCTAGGCCTCGTCCCGTTAACGATTTGCCATCAACAAGATCATAAATCAGAATAATTTTTACTGTCAAATGTTATTCCCGGACTTATTCTGTTAAAAACTGGGAATTTCGAACTACATGCCGACTGGCAACAGTAGCAAGACAGCATGAATTAATATGTTATGTCCGTCATTCATGTCCAGGCCTCGGACTACCACAATACAGCTAATTTAGTCGAAAGGCAACAAGTCGATCGAGTTGGTTTGCTCCTAGGGTTGTGTATCGCACACATTTATTTGTTAGAAGATACCGTTTGTGTACGAGTATTGTGAGAACAAAGGATAATCATTTGATGAAATATTAATTAGTCTTTATATTATATATGTGGATATTTGATTATTATCTGTACACTTACTTATTTCGCTACATCGAGTAAAAGTATACTTCTCGAGACAGATGGCTACAGAATTTTTCCGACCATTAACTTTTATTACCTCATATGTCATGCTTAACTTTCAAATATATCTCTTCAATAAGAAGGGTACTTAGAAATCTGCCTCAGTGGCTACATACACTTATACTTAACGCGTGTCCGTTTCTCTCTCAGATCAGATGCTGAAGTGGTTCGTTGAATAAAAACCGTTTTTATAAAATGGCTCGGTGTTGACTCGAAACACGACATATATAAATAACAATAATCAAGCAATTGAAATGTAATTCTTTAAAATCTACTGATTTATGCTTTTAATATTTATATTTCTTGTACGTCAACTGTCAATACGAGGGAATTTTACTGCCATGTGTTTTAATAAAATGAAAACATTTAATGTTCAAAGAACATATTCTAAAAGCGTGCAATATACATTTTATTTTATGTGCCTCTCTTAACAAGCGCTTTTTTTCTGGTCGTCTACTTTAAATAATCTAATTCAATTTTCTTTGTTCAACAATTTTTTTTTCGAAACTTGGTACATAATTACATCTTAACCACGTAACTTCCAGTCATTATTTATTATGAATGTTAAATTCAAAGAAATAAGTGCTTAATTAACTCCTCCATCAAATTTCGCGTGCATTCTGTAGCCTTGAAATGACGTCAACTTCATTTTAGTCGAGTTGAGGTGAATGATAAAAAAAAGTAACAGAAAAATGCATTTTTCCTGGTTAATTGAGTAAATGTTGTTAAGTGAATTAACTTTACTTTTGCATATTCATTGGCGAAAAGATTCAACTTTAATTATGGACAGTGTGCCTTTTATCCTTTCATAAAAAAAATAATTCATGCAAATTTCATTAATGTTGTTTTGAATTCATTGAATGGAGACAAATATCAAATTCTTTTGAATAAAATGAAGTAACAAGTATAAACATTATTTTTTTTCTAATGCAATTATTTCTAATTACATATATGAGTATTTTGTTATTCTAAGAAACTGACATTATAGTGCTGAAAGATAGTAATTTTGAAGATTTTCTTTCATACTTTGTAAATATTACATTCGAAAACTTTAGATTTATTTACTTACATTGATAGCAAATTTTTTTAAGAAAAATCATCCCGTTTCAATGTTTGATTATGAATTGAAGTTAATTCAATATATTTTAGCATTTTTATTGTATGTATGTATGTGTTGTATTTAATTGTCACGTAATTCTATTTTCAATTATTTTATCTGTTTAACTGAATTGAGTAGCATTCAAATATCTGGCAACAACATTTTCTATCTGCATCGGCTTTATATTGAAGTATTTGAAGTATCTGGCAATAGCTTTTTTCTGCTTGTTCGCTAAATATATGGCTCGAATCTCTTAATGAAAATAGATTGATGTTCAATTCTTCTGTTTTTAGAACTTGATTTCTTGAACATTACTCTATTCAATGCTGTTTTCTTCAGGATTTAACTGCAATAACTGTATTTTCAGATTCTTAAGAGTTGTATTTTATGCAATATCGAATAAATCACGAAAAATGATGACATTTGTTTTCGAAATCTTTTGTATATATAGGTCCTTGTCTTAAATTTCTTAGATTAAAATTATACCTTGATTTCATGAATACAGTTTTTTAATTCGATTAAGGTTTCCCACACTGGATTGATATTTATGATTCCATTTTTTTAAAAGAGTAACTAAAAAATCTCTCTCTAAATAAAAAAAAAAAGTTTTCGGGATGCAGTAATAAATTTAATGCGTACTATCACAACAAGATAACTCGCCAAGTTGGGAGCCCCGATTTCGCATGTGTCTTACACACTGAATTGGCAAACACGTGCTTCGTATCATATAATGTCACCAAAACGGTTACCATAGTACATTATTGCAAGCTCTCACAGAAAAATATCACAATAATTACCTGGACTGGAACTGCAACGTGAGAAAAAAGTCTTTGTATCATAACAAGACTTATTAAAAATAAACGGAACTAACAAGGGGAAGGTACGACTAAGGAAATTCATTTTAGGACGAGACTTGGTATAATAGTAGTACTCCATTAGGGTGTTGAACCCTCAGTGTATTAGCGCCGAATGGCCAGTCAATTCGCAGAAAATAGTCTTCGAAATTCCTGCTAAGCTTTTCAGCAATTAAGTTTTTAATATTGCCAGCAACCCAATAGCATAGTTGCCAATGTTCACGCTTTCTATGCTGATGGATAGGGTTCAAATCACGCAATATAAACTTTTTTTTCCAATTTATTTAATTATTTTTTAAATTAAATAAATTTATTTATTAAATATCAAATCATATTTTATGTAATTATTTTGTATTTTATAAAGTAAAATAATTGCTGTAATTATATAAATATATGTTATATTTTTAAAAAATATATTTTATATTAATAAATAATATTAATAATAAAATATATAAAAATATTAAATGATATTTTATATAAAAATGAGTTACAAATAGTTTTATAATGTGAAATACAATATATTATAAATAAACTATTATATGTAATGTAACATAATCTATAAAATATATTGTTATTATTATTATTATTAAATTAATTATTTTATAATTAATATAATAAAAATAATACATGTCTGTTTCGTATATTAATTTAATTATTTTATAATTATATAAATATTTAATAAGCCCTTTTAAATAAATTTATTTTTTTAAAAAAATAATTAAATGTATTGAAAAAAAAGTTGATTGCGCAACTTGAACCCTATCCGCAAAATAAATAAATTTTTTAAAAAAGGACTTATTAAACATTTTATGCAATTATAAAATAATTAAATTAATTATATATAAAAAAGACATGTATTATTTTTATTATATTATTTATAAATAATTAATTTATTAATAATAAAGATTATGCTTGTATAATATTTTATTTATAATATATTGTATTTCACATTATAAAACTATTTGTAACTAATTTTTATATAAAATATCATTTATTATTTTTTTACATATTTTATTATAAATATTATTTATTAATATAAAAATAAATTTATAAAATATAATATAAATATTTATATAACTAGAATAATTATTTTACTTTATAAAATACAAAATAATTACATAAAATATAATATTAAAATATAAATTTATTTAATTTAAAAAATAATTAAATGAATTAGAAAAAAAACTTATATCGCACGATTCGAACCCTATCTATCCGCGTAGAAAGCGGGCACTTTGGCAACTGTCGGTCGCTGTCGATATTCAAAACCTAATTGTATAAAAGCTAAGCATGAATTTCGAAGGCTATTTTCTCCGAATTGACTGTCCATTCGTCGCTAATACATTAAGGGTTGAACACCCTTGTGGAGTACTATTATTATACCAAGTATCTTCCCCAAAATGAATTTCCTGAATCGTGCCCTCCCCTTGAAAATACACAACTTTCCAGAAAGCTGCAGGTTTATCAAAATCTGAGGACATTATCAATTAAGTGTTGGGCAATATAGCTTCCGGGATGAATTTAACTGAAGGTATGTCAAGAACGAATTTTGCGAAAAAAGAATAAATAAATAAAATGGGGGTTGGTCCACCGATAGACAGGCGGGGAAGTACATCCCTAGTTTTGATAATTTATCTTTTTAAAGAAATGTAATAATAACTAAATTATTTCTTATTTATTTTCCTTTGTTAGTTTCAATTTTGGAGTAAAAATGGACAAACTACAGTTGGAAATTTTTATGTACTTATTTTTAATCCACAAGATAATTTATGAAAATGTTATGATATTTGGTATAAGAGCACACATGGTATTATGATGTATCTGTTTTAAAAAATGTTAACAAGAAAAGTTAAAATAAAAATAGATTATAAAATGTAATACATTTTTCCGAAAATGCTGTCATATACTGCATAGCCACCCCCTCCCCCTCTCTTCAGACACAAATCCTAAATTATGCCAAACATATAATTATATGATGTCTAAGTTTGACTACAGATATGGAGATTTTTAATTTAGTTTTAAAACTATTATATATGTCGGCAAAACTCTTTACCAGTTTACTGTTTTAATTTTTTTAGACATTTTTCAGCTCTATTTAATTACTATCCTCATTTGATCATCTTTAGAATATTTAATTCTTTAATCTTAAGTATAGTTACTTGAATGGGTAAAAATTTTTTAAATTATACCAAAGAAGTTTTGAAACGTCTAGGAATTATTTTTTTTTTTACTTTTCTTACCTCCGTAATAAATTTAAAGCCATCGTCGTTGATTAAAAATGCTTTTATTACACGGTCCACCTGCTCATATCTCACAAGATATTTTTAATGGAGTTCAATTATCTTAGAATTTTCAGTGGAACAAGAAATAATTTCTTTGTTATAAGGAACTAATGGCAGACAAGTTCTAGTTTTTGAAACATAATTGTGATCTCCAATTGTTTGAGAAAATATAATTGTCTCTTAAATTACAGTCTGCGTTTCGCATCATTATATCATAGATTAAATTAAATTATTGAATTCAATAAATATTATGAGTTGATCATTGTACAATTTTTTTATTCAGACTACTTCTGTTTACAATTTAAAAAATGTTGTAAACGAAATTTTTTGTAAGAAATTTGATGTCTTTTGAAAGGGAAAGAATTTTCGGCTACAAGCACCTGTATGCTAATCTGTTTCGAATTTAGACTTAATGAAAATTGTATTGTTATATTTTAGATATTTAAAATGGAATATCAAGTTGAAATTTTTTAGGGTTTTTAAGGGGTTCACCCATGTAGGTTTTTAAAGCATTTTTAGAGAATTTTTTTTGACGACCAGTAAAAAGACAGAACTTTTTTTTATCATATATTTATATCTATTTTACGAGTATGTATAAATGTTTAGTCAAAAATATCCGGTAGAACGTGAGTTATAGAGCACTGAACACACCCGCCTCGAAAAAATGGACGCTCACTTCCTCCCCGATTCTGGCTGTTTGGCTTATCTGAAATAACAAAAATTATCGACGTTTTAATCTATAAGCTTAAATGCACAGAATGGACTATACTCAATTAAGGATATCAAAAATTGGATTTTTGGTAGGCCTTTGAAGAAAAAACTTCGAATTTCATGGGTTTTTTGTTATGTTTTTGTTATAAAAAATGGAAATATTTTGAATATTGGAATGATTGTAGCCCATTTAGTACGTATATATGTGCTGAGTCTACCCTACAAATTTGAAGTCATTCGGTCAACCATTTTTGAGATATGATGGACGAAAGTTTGAAAAACACAGTTTTGAGAAAAACGCGTTTAAAGTTTCAAGCCGGATTAAAACAATGAAAATCTTAACTTGCCCTCAATCGGCGATGCCTGGTGGCGAAGACTGAAACAAGTTCGACGAAATACTCAATAACTATAAATTTTTCCTTTTAAACTTCTACATGCTTGCCTATACTTGTATGAACGTATATTTGCATAGAAGGTTCAATGGTCTGAAGCCGAATATACACAATAGGCACTTCAACTCAGCACTCAGAACAGCTGCTCTTCTAACACTTGCTTCTTTATAACGATTGCAAAATCTAAAAAATTCCCTTCACCACCATATTCTAGACATGTTAAAAAAGCAATTTTTGAAAAAAAAAATTTTTTTTTTGATGTTTTGAACCCATTACATGGGTGAACCTCCTTTAAAGGGTATTCTAGTTTAGAAGCATACATTTGAGGTGTTTCATCAGGTGTAATAAAAAAACTAAAAGCATTTTTACCAGCTATTATTTTGTCAGATATTTATTAACGTTTAAAAATTTAAAAAAAATAAACTGAATGAGAATTGGAGCAGGAATTGAGTTGATTCCTGCTCCATACATTGGGCCTTTCTCTACTTAAAAAAAACGTTTCTGTACCGGACTTTTTGGAAGCGTCAGAAGCTCGAATTTCTGAGCGCTCAATCCGGATATTGTCACGTTTAATGGCGAATACATGAGCTTCTAGACCGATTCCATTTTCTATAAGGGTCAACATTTTGAAAATGGGAATGAAGCCTTCATTAAAAAAGCAAACTGATATAAAAGTTGCAGTTTAAATTGTGTGTACTCCGGCATGTATGTTTTAGGTGCAAAAGTCCATATTAATGAATTCAGACTTTCATTGTATTTTAAAATATACATAAAGAGTATGAATGGTCTTACGAGGTAACACGATCGCAGGTATATGAAGGATCCCTATCGTCTATTGTTCGATTCGTTTCGATCTAGCCGGTTTATATGCCGCGTGACTAAAATATCTATATCTCTGAAAATAATTATAATTTTTAAAAATCCTCTTAAGTACATATTCTTAAATGTTTAAACTTTGAAAATATGAAAAAAGCAATTTTTCATATTTCTAGACTAGAATATCCTCTTAACCCTAGGATACTATCCTTTCGTCTGGCAGACTTCTCCGAAAAAATAACCTTGTACTCTCTACCTGAAAACATGAAATGGAACGTTCAACTCAGTACCTTCATATGTCCTTGGCTACTAGAGAGATAAGGATATTTCTTCTTCTAAAAATATTTTCGCGTGTAGTATTTTTTGAACAATGTTAGTAAGAGACGAATGAGTAGCAGTAGTGCTTATAATTGAGAACCTATCTAAGTTTTTTTTTGCGTTTTCGGGACGATGTCAAAGCGTTTTCGTGGGGAAAACTTTTGGGGTAAACCTGAGGCTATCCGAGAATTATTAAAAGAGTTAGGTGATGATGAAGAGTTTATTTCTGAAGATGAATCGGAAAATGAAGATTTTATTGAAGTAGAAAATTCCGAATTTTTAGGTAGCATAAATATAAGTTTACGGAATGCACATGTTATATATGTACATAATATGGCTCGCAAATCTGAAAAAGCATTATCTGGAAGAAAGTTTGCGATATCGCTAAATAGGGATCTCCTTGCGCCATGATAGAAGGAGCGTATAAAAGTATCAACAAGGACAATTATCTGTAAACTTTTGAAATTGGAGCAGAACATTGAACCACCTAAACAATTGGAAACTAAAAAAGAAAAAAAAAGGAGGAAAATTTGTGCTTTTCCCCCATGTAAGCTGCATAGAATGACACGCGAATTTTGTTTATTATGTTCAGTCGTGTCTCAGTCCTATTTTGGACCGAGCTCACACGCCCGACGCGTCTCTAAGTGTGGGAGGAAACATATCATCACCAACAAAAGCCATAGTAACAATTATTTATTCAGGACTGACAACACATAAAAAATCACAAGTTTAATTATAAGTGGAAACCTTGGAGTGATTCCCTAATACCTCAATTAACCCTAATACTCACATCTAATACTCAAATCAAATATTCCCGTCTAAGTAATCTCAGCTACCAGAATGGACAAGTAGAAGAACACTTGCTAACCTCAGGTCGCTACTGAATCTATTTCCTTTAATGATTAATCTAACACTTTACTTTTATAAATTATCTCTGTCAAATGCGCGCTAAGTTCGTGAGGTAATTCTCCAACGATACTTACATGCAGCTTGGCAACTCCTTCTCATTACATTTACGAAATCTATATATATAGACTTTATATAGTCGAACTAATTAACATATAACTATCTCGTGTTTTTCCCGAAGAGGCTGTGAAATAGTAAAAATGCTGGCCCCAAAGTTTCCCAAGAGGATTAGTATTGAATTCACGCGGATAGCCCCATCACAGTTCTAAAACAATGTGTGGAGAGCATCATGCTGATACGTGTAAAGATTGCCTCGAAAATAAATATATTTTACTTTCTTGCTTACGTAAAGATTGGATGTCATGAAATCATCTACAGGTAGTATAATTTTTATGTTCTTAACTTTTATAAATCATGTGTGTGTGTGTGTGTTTTAAGCATTCTAAAACTCATGTCGTCTGGGAGACAAATGGGTACCTTTACCGTAAGTTTTCAAAAAGTGGCATTTGGGTTAAATTTATTTTAAATAAAAAAAAAAATGAGAATATTTTTAAAATTTTTATTCGACATAAAAATACTGGAATGAATATATTTCGGTAAGTGGTCTTTCTTCAATAATAATAAATGTTTTTTATGTCTCAATTTTTTTTCTTTCCTAAACTGAATACACGCAGGCGTTTTGTTACCACTAAACCATTCTCAAAAAAGTTGGCAATATTTGTGTTAATATTAAATTACTCTTTATCTCAGACACTTGATGGATTTAGATAATATTGACATCTTGTTCAAAATTCTATAAGGTTTTTTTCGCATTATGCATGAAACAAAATAATTTTGGACATTTTTGCAAACGAAAAATACGCACAAATAATAAAATAGCATTTCTAATTACAATACATGCATACATTTCTAAGAAAGCTTCCTTCAATTCTTGGAATATTTTATACATGCATAACTTTTTACTTTACCATGTAAAAATTTCAGCTCATTAGTGCAATATAAGATACGAGAATTACTGAAATTATTTTATATAGATAATTAAATAGAACGTATTACATACAAATATGTAAAGTTCTAAAGTCATAATAAAATCTTTATGTATTTATTCATTTATTAAAATTAAAATACCGTTTGAAAATAAGCCTTCAATAACTATATTAAAAAAAAAGGAGAGAAAAAAATTATTTTATCTACACTATTAAAATCCGAAGATAAAGAAACTTATTTATCTATGTATGTATCCATCTGTCTATGTGAGGCTATCCTTCATACGAACCGCTGAACGCAGAAACGCATTAAAGCTACCAAAATATGTGAAATGACATGAGGAATCTATTTTGATCATATAAGTTCCGAAATTACAATTAGTTAAAAAGATATTAATTAAAAACAATAAATTAAAACGTTTAAAAACAGGATTCTGCTTTGTTGTAACAATGTTATTGTTATTACGATGACGTAATTTGGCATCGAGAACCGGTTTTTTCCCCATCCAAACTGGCCAAACTAGATATGCATTATTATAACAATGCAAACGAATCGTGCTTTTTAAATTTTTCAATTAATAGCTTTTTAACTAATTGTAATTTCGAAATTTAAATGGTCAAAATGGATTTCTCGGATCAAATCCCATTTTTTGGTAACTTCGACGCATTTCTGCATTCAGCGGTTCGCGAAAAGATACCTCGAATAGATAGATACGTTTGTGTACCTACAAAATTAAAAAAAATCAAACATCCAGAAATAAGTAGTCGTTTCAATAGCTAACTGTAAGAATTTTTTGATTCATCATTTAACCCCTTCATGACCGACGAACGGAGAAAAAAACTTTTCCCCGGCCCGCACTTTCCGAGAGTAATACCAGGCATGGGACCGGGCGAATTTCACTGCTAAGCCTAATTTCGTTAAAAAATTCATATAAAATCTTTAATGCAGCAAAATACGCTAAAATTTACTATTTTTTATCATTGATTATATCTGAATACACAGTACAAAATTTTTTGCTATATTTAGAAAGAAAAATGAACAATTGCGAATTTTAAAGAAACTTTTTTCATTTTAATAAAAAAGTTCCCTTTATGAACGTCTGATGACCAATTAACTAATAAGCTTTCCATCTTCTTAAAATTTAGTCAATATATAAACAAAAATTCTGAGCGCAATAAATTTTTCTATGGAGTAAAGTTATACCCTCGGAAAATGCCCGAGCAACGCAGGGCTAAGCGGAGGGGAAACAGACCCGTCCGACGGGACAAAGAGGTGGAAGAAATTTCAAAAAAGGGTATTTTAACAACATTAATATAGAAATCACACACCAGGAAGTGTGGGCAATGAGGAGGAAAAGGGAAATTTTCATTGGAAAAAAAAGTTATACATTTGAAGAACCCGTGCAACGCCGCGCCAAGCAGCTAGTTATTAAAATTCTTATGAGTGGTAACAGTTAAAAATGTAATATATATTTTAAGATCATTTTTAATGCAAGAAAAGATTGGTTTTAAGAATGTGTAAACAAACACATAGGAATATTAGATTTTCTTTATAATAATTTCTCCTATAAAGCCTGGTGTTCAGAAGTAAGTTTACTTCATGCTGATGAATACCATTTTAAATAATTTTAGATTTTAAAGACATTTTGATGAAAATTATTACTTTCGGCTATGGTGCAAATATTTTATTAATCAACAATTATAATTTTAATGGAGGATTTTTCAATCTGAAAAAGTATTTACATTCTAGGATATATTTTGTTTCAGAATTGCTGTGAGAGCTATCAAATTTCTATAATTTTGGTTTATAAATTAAATACAGTAGAAAAATGCTTAAAAATGGAAATTCAATTATAAGTAGAAATTATTATTCGTATATTTATTATTTAAAGTAAAAGATATTGGATATAATAAATAAATATCTGATTCCCAACTTTAAAAAAAAATCATATTGTAATATTTATAAAGATTTTACTTTGTAAAACCAAACTCTCAGTTGCTCTTTTATATTTCTTTCGTTACAAGGATTTTTTTTTTGCTCTAGGGTTTGAAGTTTTCCCTAAACAACTTATTAAATAGAAATCTTTTGTTTAAAATAAAGAAAATTCTTTTAATGGAATACATTACAAATAATAGAAGTTAATACTTGATATATTTACTCTAAGCACAAATAATTTCTGTACGAATAATTAATCTTTAAAAGCATTCAAGTAGGAATAACAAAGTACTTCTATAATGTTCCTATATTTTATTTGATTTTAATTTTTAAGAATGTTATTTCTCTTTTCATACTAGCATCCAAGTGTGTTTAATCTTCTTTGAGATATTTGCACAATGTGTTCGTATTACTCAAAAAAATTCAATTATTCTACACAATAAAAATAATTAAAAGTTATTCTTATCTTCCCTCTTTCATATGAGTATTCTGCGCAACATATTTCTTTTAATATTCCAAGCGGAGAGAATAAAAATAAACTCCGTTTTTCCTTCATTTTAATATTTAATAACCAACAACTACATAATTAAGTGAGACAGGCGTATAATTCTCACCTCTGTCTCTTCTTTGGTAATTACCAAGAAAGGAAAAAAATAGAATTATCTGCGTTTGCCATTTAAAAAAAAATAAAGAAGGAGAAAAATAAATTTGTGTAATAATTTAATAATTTTTTTTTACTTCACGCTATTTTGTGTGGGTCTAATTTCGGTAGTAAAAGATAATGAATAAAATTCCATCTTTACTTTTTTCGGCCTTCGTTTTGTTCTTTCCCCCTGCTTTTTTCTGTAATAAATTAACAGTCTGCGTATTGTCCAGATTTATGATTAACTTCATTGCTTGAAAAGGAGCAAAAATATTTTTTTACTCTAATAATAAATTATTGTTTGCTTACATTTCAAATTTGTGATTAACTTTTTCGTGCTTGAAAAAATACGAACGTTGAAAGTTGTTTTGAATAAGGTATTTTCTCTCTCTCTCTCTCTCTATTTAATATTTGGATTTTAAATAGTGATATTGCTCGAGGTCTTTTTGTTTATTCTTCATATTGCATTTTTCGAAATAATACATTAGATATTTTTTTTTATTTACAGTTTATTTACCTAGTACAATAAATATGGATATGTTATTGTTTTATTATTATTTTTTTAAAAATTTTTTCACTGAATAATATAGCAGGCACTTTTCATAGTTTTACTTCATTAATTTTATAAGTCTTCATTCTTTTATATATTTACATATATGAGTATATATATACAGTGGAGGTTAAATTGTGGAAATCTTTTGGAAAATATCTATTTTGATGCTTGCAACACCAAGCTTTTTAAAGCAATCGCATAAAATTATGTATCTTTAAAAAGACAATTTAATAAAGATAGTTATGGAATAACTTTGATGAATGAAATTTTATGAGGACACATAAAATATAAAAAAGAAAAGCTAAACATGCAAAAAAAAAATTATACTAACATTCCGATGATGTCCGTCATTATGAAGTTGTATAATTTTAGACGTTGTTTCAGCTTTTCAGTTGAACAAACTTCTTAAAGTTCATCAGCTGTTTTAATGTAAAACTAATACTTAATGTTGCTTCTATTAACTGAGTTTTAGTGCTGGATTGCTTATAACTCACAAGTTTCTTTGTCGTTTCTATAGATTTTCGGTCAGGTTTAGATCTGAGCTTTTTCTAAACTATTTCCTTCAGAAAAATATGATTATTTTGAATTCACCTTTTAAACACAGTAGACACATGACATCCTAAGCCAGCTGAGTTCTGGTGAAATATGAAACCTAGATTATCTTGGAAAATATCATGTTCGGAAGGTTTAAATTTGGGCTCAAGTATTCCCTTTATATATTTTTGGGCCCCATTTATATTTCCAATTCCAACACGAATTTTGCCTAAATGTTTTGATATCATACCATGCTTTTAAATAAGTATTTCGCTACAGCTGTAGTCACTGTTGTTGTTAGTCCTGAGTCCTGAAAATTCCTTGGTGACCCTTCAGTGGCGTAACGGAGAACATTAGAGTTCCCCTGCAAAGTCAGGTTTTGGGCCCCAAGCTGGATCTTACAAAGGATTGCAAAACTATATACACTTGGGTCTCTTAGAACCCTGCCCCCGGCGATGAGGGGATTGCGGGGATGTACGTTACGCCACTGTGACTGTTTTTGAGAAATAAAAAGGATTGCATTAATAAGACTTATTTGTAAATGGAAAAACATTACATATGTTGGAGCTCCGTATAATTGATACGGCGGTAACTACGCCTCAGGCTATTTTGCAATCGATATGCATATCTTCGCCTATTCTTAACCTTATATATCTTAGGCGATATCTACTTTTTTGGTTCTCATCATTCCAAATGGCACTGTTTCGTTGTTCCATTGTCCAATAACCATGATTTTTAAACAAGTTTTTATTTAAACTAGTAACGAAGAGATAAATGAGTTTTTACACATGAAATTCTAGCATTTAGACCAAATACCTTCATTGTACACCGAAATTCCTTGCACTATCCTTTACATTTACTACATTGCGCCATTTTTACTTGCATATACTAACAGGATTTCCTTTTATAACTTAAGACTGTGCTTCTCAAACTTTCAACATTTGTGATCCCATATTCAATAATAATTTTCATCACGCCCCGCCCCCCATAAAAATAACAATGCATTGAATTCAATATAGTACTGTAATTTGAAGCTAAAACTACAAATCGACTGTAACCTCTTAAGGACCACCGGCGTATGTAGATGTCTCACTCAACTGGTGCTTTAAATGCCCCAGACGTATTTGACGTGGTGCGCTTATCCTGAGGACAGAATCCGGGACTTTTGGATCCGAAACCGAGTAACTTAACCACTTCACCAAAATGATCACCATGATGCGGAGGTTGTTACTGGCTTATATAAATTATATCCCTACACACTTCCCTACCAGAGAGTTGGTTAGGCGAAAGAACGATATATTTATTTATGGGAGCAGTCAGTTTTTAAAGTGTAACATCTTTCCTCTCGATTGCTGGAGATTTGTGGGAGTGATTTCGTGAAAAGGAACGGAAATGTATAACAGGAAGTTGGGGAAAGGAGCGCTATTTAATTTGACCAATCAGTGCGCTTAGTGGTGTCTCTTCGCTATCCTCGCAATGAAGTTCTGTTTTTCCTCCTACATTCGGGAGGGACTCCCCCCCCCCTGCGGTCTAGGCCTTAAGATCTTTGTTTTTGTTTTGTTTTCTCACTTAAGAATCAGAGAAGAAGCTAAGTCCTTTAGCTGGATCTTGTAAAGATATATCGACGTAGAGTTCAACTCTAGTAGCCATCAAGCCACCAGCCTTTTTTATATTGTTAAATTTAGCATTTCAAAATATTCTAATTCAAAAACTCGGTTTTGTTTGCGCTTGACTCTAAATCCGTTCATACCAGCAGGTCTTATTAGACTTAATCAAGGATAAACTTGCGATCCTTACGCTCAATTGTCAAAGTCTGAGGGCTCATCAAACAAATTTCGACGTTATTTCACAAGATTGTTCGTAACTCATGTTGGCAGAGACGTGGTTAGATAATGACGAACGTGTTTCGATACCTGACTTCGATTGCTGAGTACAATTTAAACGACCGGGCCACAGAGCAGCTGGTGTTGCGATCTATCGCAAACAGAACTACTCACATGTTGTGGCTCCCATATGGAGATATTACTTGTCGTCAAACAAGTGGACTCCGTAGGAGCGTAGGACTTATTTATTTCAGAGAATCTCCTTATTTATAACTCCCCCCCTTCCGCCCACTACATCACATACGCGTGAAAAAAGGAGGCATTGGGGAGCGTAACTTTTAATCGGCAGTGAAGGGATTATTTATAAATCGTACAAATTATCGAGATAAGTGTTAATTTTTGTATATAATTCTATATGTTACAACCCCATGGGGTTACTGGTAAATATTAAATTTGTTCTTAACTTAGTATTATTAAATTATTTAATAAATACATTGTGCAGTACTGATAGAAGTATAAATCTGTTTAAATGCTAATTTTATTTTTTATTATGTCGGAATATATTTTGTTTATATACTTTCAGTAAATAAATAATTTTCTTAAAAAAATCTTTTGTTTTCGACTTTTTAATATGCTCGCGTCCCCCTTGTGAAGTTATCACGCCTCACAGTTTGAGAAACACTGGCTTAGATGATTGGCTAATTTATTAATCAATTTATCTTGGCAATAACTTGCTATCATACCCTTAAGAGAATGAAAACTAAATCTTCAAACCAACAGCTAAACACACAAAGGAGATGTAAATTAATAATCTAATCGCATTTCTGAGATTTACCAAACCTAAAATTAACACATTCAAACCCCATTAGAGAGCAATTTTACCAATATGTTAAATGTTTCTTGTAATTCTAAATGTTGTAATTTCCGAAATGGAATTTGAATTATTAAAGTTTCGATAACATCGGAATCTTATGAATTATTGTCCCACTGGTAACCAAATTACCTTTCCATTTAACTATTAACTTTCGCCACTTCTCCAAAATCGCCCAATCAGCAGTTAATTTCGTCATTATAGCATGCATAATGAACGAATTCCTTCATGAGAGAACGTTCTAAAATAGAATGACTATACGCTCGAATGCTGCATTGATTGGATGCTGTTCGTAGCACCTCGAACATATCACAATAAAACATTTCATTTCATCTTCCTTTAAATTATACTAATTATACAGCTTGTTTCAGCTAATTTCCTTAATTTTTCTTGCAATTTCGCAAAACACTATATAATTTTATCCATCTTTTAATAAGAGTATATTATTCTTTCTCTTTTTTAATGAAATTCAAGTAATTATATCCTTCAAAAATTAGCAGAAATGACCTGTGAAAGGAAGCTTATAAATTATGTAAAAATCACTAAGTACCTTTTGTTGAAGCTCTTTTCTGTTTATTTCTATAGATACAGTTTAGGGGCATCAAATTCTTATTTTAAAGTCAAATGTTTGGAAGTTTTATCACTAGGTTTCACTGTGACTATATGAACTAAGAAATTCCATAAATTGTTCAATAAAAAAGAACCCCATAAAGTGTTTGAATAAGTCATTTCATAAACAAATAATTATAATTAAAAATATATGCTTGTTATCAGATGTAATAATTATTGCATCTGATAACAAGCATAGATTTTTATTCGTAAAAATTAATTTTAATGTATTGAAGGAAATTTTAAACATTAATTATAAAATATTTACAATTATCATCCATTGAATATTGTGCTGCTAAAAATTAATATTTTTGGTGCGGGGAGTATACTGAGTGAGTCAGTACAGTTTGTCAATATTCATATAACTCATTTTTATTATGTATAAGAAATCTAAAACTAAGCAATATAGCAAATTATCGCTGGAATTTTTTTTTCATAAAGAAACGTCGATTCCCTTATATAACGAGTTTTTCATGTTTTTAAAATATAAATTATTTTTTAAGTAATACTTTTCATTTTAATGCAAATTAGTTTCGTCTTTTTCTGATTTTTTGACATCTTTTAACGTATATAATTATAATTCGTATCATTTTTCTTTTTAGTAGAATAATTTTCATCATAATCAATTTTGTGATGGCAATTCGCATAATTTTTCATTTTATTACCATTTTTATCGTTTCATTTATCATTATTTTAAACATTTTCATTTTAAAGTTATTCTTTTATCATTTTTGCGAACTATATTGATTGAATAGTTGAATTTGAATATCCATTCGGGAACAATACGTTGTCTATTGGCAATGAACCTCGTAATTTGTATTACAGCTCAAAATAGCAAATGTAACAATTGAATTGGGGCTTTACTCTAATTGGACACAAAATTTTCAATTTGAGTGCTTATTTTGTTGATCTAATGCATTAGAAACGAGATTATTACTACTTTTTAAATACACTAATGGCCATTAAAATTGCTACACCTGAAAGAAATGCATATAACAAAATGATATTTAATGATAAATATATCATATTGAAAATAACAAGTGATTAAATGTTCAAAAAAATTTCTGATCTGTTCTGGGTGCTAATTTTTTGAAAAATCACTACCCAGAACCGGCAGTAATAACAGCACTTATATGCCCTAGCATTGAGTCAAAGATTGGATGGCATGTACAGGTACAGATGCTCATTCAGCTTCAAAACGATGCCAGAATTCATCAACCGTAGTGATTGCCGTATGGTGACGAGCCAGTCGCTAGGAAACTATGGACCAGACGTTTTTTATTGGCGAGAGATCTGGTGAATGTTCAGGCCAGGGCAACAGCCGAACATTTCCGTGTCAAGGAAGGCTAGAACAATACCGGCAACATGCGGTCTTGCATTAACCTGCTGGAAATGTAGGATTTCGCAGGGCTTGAATGAAGGATATAGCCACGGGTAGTAACACACGAGAAAAATAACGTGAACTGTTCAAAGTGCCTTCAATGCGAACAAGAGGAGACCGAGACTTGTATTCAATAGCACTCCATACCATCACGCCAGGTGATGGACCAGTATGGCGATGACGAATGCTCGCTGTCAATATGTGTTTGCCACGATGCCACCAAACATGGATGCGACTATCTTGGCGCTGCAAATAGAACCTGGAACCATCTGAAAAAAAATGATATCTTGCCATTCGTGCGCCCAGGTTCGTCGGTTATCACACCATTGGAGACGCTCCTGTCTGTGATGCAGCGTCTAGGGTAGCCGCGGCCATGGTCTCCGAGCTGAGAGTCCATGCTACTGCAAATGTCATCGAACTGTTTATGCAGACTTGTTGTCTTGCAAACGACCCCAATTCTTGACTCAGGGCTCGTGATGTGGCTGCAAGATTTATTAAGGCCATGCGGGTAACATGGCTATCTTTTGGTTGCTAGTGATAGGGGTCCGTTGTTATCCAGCACGGAGTGTTCCGTATTACCGTCTTGAACCCATCGATTCCATATTCTGGTAATAGTCTCTGAAGCTCTCGATGAGCGCAAGCAGTAATAATGCGATACGATAAGCCGTAATCCCAGTATGGTACGATTCGATCTTTATTTAAGTCAGAAACGCGGTGTTACGAGTTTCTGCTTCTTACACAGGACATCGCAACAACCTTTCACCAGGCAACAATGTTTAACTGGAATTTGTGTATGAGAAACCAGCTGAACTATTTCCTTGTTTACACAGATTATAGGTGTCGCTAATGGCACCTGCTTAGTCTGAAGGAACTGAAAAGCTAATCATTTGTATATCACAGCACTTGCTTCCTGTCGTTTAAATTTCACGTCTGTAGGACGTCGCCTGCTTGGTGCAGCAATTTTAACGGCCAGTAGAGTAGAAGTGAAATGTATTCAATGATTGGAACGTACGGTAGATTAAAAATTAAATGGAGCAGATTAATATTTTTGCCTTTTTCTAACACGTTTCTTGAGATGTATTGTTTCTTAAGATTTAGCTCTTTATAGAAGAGAACAATTCTGGTAGAATAGGGATTTCAGCATTATTTCATTAAATACTTAATACACTCTGGACCTTTAACTAAAGAGTTCTCGGGTTTAAAATAGAATAATTTAAAACTCGACATGAAAAGAATGGAAAATCATCGAGTCTGAAAAGGAGTTGAGAGCAATCCTTAAAATTCTAAAATAATTGGCTTCAAAGTAAATATTCCTTAAATTTGTCCAAAAAGTCTAATCAAAACAAAAAATTTCTATTTCCTACACATTTAATTGAATTTCGAAGTAATCAATTCCACTTTGTGTATATTTATACGGATAGATTTGGTAAAATCTTGTTCTTTGTCGAGAAAAAACTGTACATTTTTATATATCACCATAATATTAATTTACCATATAATTAATTTACCATTATTTTTAAGCAGAAAAATATATGGGGTCATTTGATTTGTGCCAAAAAAGTATACTTAAAAAATAATACTGTGATTTGAAATGATTCTCTAAAAATAAATGCAAATATAAACAGTAATGCATCAAATAAAGTAGCGATTATGCTTTGATGTTATAAATGACCGCGGTAGTCAAAAAGTCTTCGTCGTGAGCTTCTGGTCGGTGTTGCTTTTTTCGAGTTGTGAGTTAAAACTGAAGCCCTGCGATGTAGAAGGCTCTTGAACCTCGTTACTTGACTGAAGTTCTAAATTATAGGATCTGTTGACAATAGTCTTGAGCTGCATTAGACATTAGCGTTATAAAAATGAAATCAATGGTAACAGAACAAATTTTGTTTTCAATTCTTACAATTAGTTCACACACACACACTTGTCCTTTATATATTTATATATCTTGTTCAAATTTTCAATCGTTAATAAAATACTTTTTATTCCTCCACTCAAGTTCAAGTACATTTTTTAAAACTTGTAGTGTATGACACGTGAAGTTAATAGAGTTTTTCAAATACTAATTCATTAATTTAATTTAATTAATTAACTATAATTTAAAAAATATATTTCAGACGATATAATTCCTCTAGATGACAGTACCATTTGTTAAATTTGTGACGAAGGCTTAATTTAACCTGAATAATCATATGCTTGTTAGACGTGAGCATTCCTTTTACACTAGGATTAAGATAAATTACATTCAAATTTTATTAAAAAATATTATTGCAAATTCAATGTGGTTAAAAAGTTTTTAATGTTAACTTAAAAGGTGTTTTGTGCCACTTAATATATTGTGATTATGTCATACGTATACAATATTTATATTGATTGTAATTATTTAATAAAAAGTTACTAAAATAAAATTTTTCTTTGTTGACTTAAGTAGAAATTAACTTAAATTTTTATGTATTACTTGTTAAATTTTTGTATTTCGTTATTGATATTGGTCTCTAAAAGCCTCATATTAAAAATGAAACAAAGCATTTTAAATATTTTTCAGTATTGTATGCCTTATTTTTGTTTCAAAGCCATTATCCGTTGTTTATCCAAGCGAATTCGTGCGCTATTATTAAATAAAATCCAATAAATCCTTTATGACTTAGAAAAACAAATTGATAGCTGCGTACATGCTTCATTCTTTAGTTTTCCAAATGGGCGATAAAACAGATTCTTTTGATTGTTATTGTAAGAGCAACATGAAATTTTACGATTCTCATTCTTTCTTGGTTAGATTTTAATATTTAAATACAATTAAATGATATTAAATAATAATGCTATGTCTTTTTATTCCATCTACGTGCTATCCAGAACGTGGATGAAAATATTCTCCTAGTTGCATCTGCAGTTGAAACCAAATGAAAGCAGGAGAAATAAAAGGAAAAAAAAGAAACCCCTTATGTATAAATAATAATAAAAAAAACGTTCTTTAATTTTTCTTATTGGATTTGATTTGGGGCATGAAAGATAGCTGATTGAATACTTGCATTCTTTTCTTTTCCTATTTATTGTTTATCTTATTAATCCTTTAATAAAACACTATTTGAATAAAATCACCTGATTCGGTATATTTTTCCTCAGTTAAAAATTTTTTCTTCTTGTTATTTCTTTTTAAATGTTTGATTTCGAAAGCACAACACTATGAAGAAGTATTCGAATGAGCTTATCTTGCTTTGTTGTATTGTTCCACTCAAAAGTTGTTCACCAAGTTTTATTCTCGTTTCTTTGTAAACAAACACTTTTTTGGCATTTTCAATAAATCTGAAATAAATTATATATGCCTAGTTTTTTTTAAATGAAATACCTGAAAATATTATTTTAAAGAAGATGATTTATAAATATTCTAAGCAAAGTATATAATTATTACAGATTCATGTTCCTATTCGAAAAGTTCTTTTAAATTAAATATAATACATATATTCAAATTGTACACTGAAATATATTGGGTTTTTCTCTATTCTAAATTTTCTTAATATATTCATTTGTAATCCAATTTGAAATATGTAAAATAGACCGGTGTGTGTGTCTGGGGGGGGGGGGGAGGGTGGTTATAATACTCATGCAATAATTTATACAAAAGTTGTTAAATATGTTTTCTCATTTTTTTTATAACTCTCAATACTTCATTAGAATAGTTAATCCTTATGAATAAAACGAATGGAGAAGCAAGAACTTTAAATCAAAAAAATTAAATGAGAATTTTTTTAAAATTTCAAGTATTTGGAATGTTTTGTAAGTTATTAACAATGCTTTTTAAAATTTCATAAAAATTTTATAAACCATTTTTTCTTAGCTATAAACAAACGTAAGCTTTTGCTGTTTATAACGCAAATCTTAAGCTTTTTAAATGGAAATTTTTTTTTTTTTTTGCTCATAAATCCTTATTAGCGAATTTGTGAAAAATACTGTGCCAAATTTTGTAAAATACATACAAATTCTGCACAAAATTTATCATTTAAGCTATGAAAAATATCGAAATGTTTTATTTTTGAATTATTTCAGAATTGAGGCTGCATATGGGGAAAGTGCACGAGACAAATTAATTATGCATGTTTCATAGAAATATTTTAAAAAGAAATAGAAGTTAAAATTAGTTTAAACTTTAATTACGAATTTAAGCATTCAATTGTTTGAATTTTCCTTCTTTTTAATAAATATCTGTGCTGCCTTATGTACAAATTTTGAGGGTTTAATATAAAATGCAGAATTTCCGTAACGGAATCTTTCAACTCGATTTTTACCCACTTATAAGGCCAGATTAATCCAAAATTTTGCACACTTGTCAAGGACCGATGACAATACAATGATTTAAAAAGTTTTTCTATTGTCCTGTTTAGGATCATCAGGATTAATGATTTCCCATTTCCAGATTTGGCAACTAATTTCAGATCATATTTCCAGATTTGGCAACTAATTTCAGATCATATTTCTAGATTTGGCGACTAAAAGATTACAACCCTTAAGCGAAAACGCTCATAATACAAATAAAACAAACGCAGCAAATGATAGTCTAAAAAACTAAAAAAGTAACCAGCTTTTATTGCAGATTGAACAAAAAAATGAAAACTACATTACAGTTTAAAAAAATAAATAAAAAACACACTTTATAGTTAATCGAACTGAAAAGTAAAAAATAATTCTTAATGTAAGAATAAAATGGTTAACGAGAAAATTAACGTCATTGTGGCAAAAGCGTGGGGTGCTCGATATCAATTGTTATAATTTCTTACTATAGTTCTATTCCGAAATGCAGAGTTAGTGTAAAAAAGTAGAACAAAGCACCTCACGCTTTTACCACAATGACATTACTTTTCTCGTTAGTCATTTTATTCTTACATTAAGAATTGTTTTTTACGTTCAGTTCGATTAACTATAAAAGCGGGTTTTTTTTTTAGTTTTTTAAACTGCAATTTATTTCGCTATCTTTTACTGTTAAATTAAAAAAAATGTTGTAACATTAAAAACACAATAACGCACAAATGCAGTAACAGAAATGCAAAGTAACAACCTCATTTTAAAGCACGTAAAATTGAACCCTAAAAATTCAAAATGAATGCCACAATCATATTTAGAGAGTTATAATGTTTATACACATTCAGGCACTTTTCCAGAATGAAATGGCAACACCATAAGCGTTCATTGTAACTGCAATCCGTTTCCTTAACAGCGAATTGTACAATTGTAGGATTAAAGCTAGAACTCGGATAACACACTAATATCTTAAGAATTATCGATATTCCGCTAACACAATTACATCGTGGGTTTAACTATTAACGTTCGCACTTTGCATAAACCGCCTTAAACATTTCTCTCCATTTACAAATATCTATAATTAAACAACACACTTTAATAAAAGACGTTCGGGAGTGATACGGTTAAATTGTTTAGTTAACTGTACGCAATGATTAGAGTAGTAGTTAAACAAAATAAATTATGTACAATTACTTTAACTTAGGGGTTGGTAGTAAAGGATAATTTCTGACATTAGATGAAAAAAATGTATTCTTATTTTTAAATAACATATGCCTGTCAGAAATAGTGGGTTTTCCAGTAATCAGTTACTTCGAATGCGAAAGAAAAGAAAAATACTGTTGTAAATATGCGTGGGAGAGAAATGCAGCCTACGATGCAATTATTTGAATAATAACATATTTATTACTGGACTAAAGAACAAATGACCACGCGACGACGTATATTCACAAATAAACATTACAACAAATTATTTAAAATCGAGCGAAAACTATTCGCTATGAACAAGTTGTACAATGTTCCAGAGAAACGATTTTCCGCACAATTCCTCTAGCAGGAACCGCATGGTAATTTCTATTTCTAGAAAGATCAACTCTACAGCCTTCTCGAAGATTCCTTGGCAATATCGTATTTCTTACTTAATTTGTCACCAAGAGCAATAAACTCACCAATCTGATGACTCGAATCACAACTTCTAGGGGGTTGCCATAATCTTATTTTTCAAGTAGCTTATTACTTTGCTTGTAATACTCAATTTTCCCACTTGTAGAGTTTTGTACTGCTGTAAGGAAACTAAAATAAGTAATGTGTTTTACTATGTACTTTCCTTAAGGTTTGGCCCCTGAGTTAGGGAGCACCCTGTGTCGTGAGTCAATTTTTTTCTTTCAATTTAAGATCTATCTTTTTTTTTGCGATACAATAAAATGTATTTTAATATAATTGTTACTTTTTACAAAATGTGATTTAAATCCATCTTGTGCTTTAAGGCGTTGCCCGACTCTTAAAAGATATTCGTGCATTCGAAAAAAACATTCTTCTTCAAACCTATGCAACTTAGCAATAAAACAAAACAATCATTTGAAATTTTTACCATACGATATTCATATATACTTACATTATTTCTCAAATTTTCAGAGCATTTGAGAAAAAATTAAAAAAGTTATAAATAAATATAAATTGGACAATTTTTCAAAATTATAAAAATCAGTATCTTACACTGCGCAGGATTCTAAAGTACAAAATTGATCAAAATTTACAAAATTCATTTTACTTGGTATAAAAATGTTTACTTTTGAAATTATGCTAACTTTTAAGAAAATTAGAGAACAAAAAAATTTTTAATACAATTATAAAGATAATTTTAAAATTTTTGGAAAAAATAAATTAAAATTCAAATAAAAAAAAATCGATTAAAATTTTTCTTTGTTATAAGTTTCTTTGTTTTGTTTCTTTGTATATGTTATGAAGAGCCTTATTTTGAACACGTGTATGAAATTTCAAACTGATATCATAAATAGTTTCTGAGAAATCCTGCGCGCAAGCTAAAATTTTTTGTTTTAAGAAAAATGAAGTTAAAGATACGAAAGAGATAGGGATTTTGTTTAAATTTCTCTAGTTATTTCTCAATAACTTCGGAAGTTTACACAGTATCAACAAATTTTTGGTATCAAAATGCTCAAAACTGTTAAGGCTTTAACATATATATTTTTACAAAAAATTAAAAAAATTACAATTTAAAAGTACTTAGACTTCATAAAATAACGAACAGCATTTAAACTTCCATAATGTGCGCAGTACAATGCATATATTACAAAGTGCATGTTTTCTATTCTTTCCTTTTTCATCATTGTGAATGTCTCAAAACAGGTTTGTTACGAAAACTCGCCATTGAAACATGTATTGTTTTATTTATAGTTTAAAGAGAAATCACGACTGGATAGCTTAAGAAATCTTGGGGAAAAGCCTGTTCAAATTTTTGTTATTGACTTGAGTCGCAATTCAATTTTTAACCTTAGTTTCGAAAGATCACATTAATCATTTCAAGTTGTAACGGCTTCGCAAAAGAATCAAACTTCGTGAGTTATCTTTGTTTTAATTGCAGCCGTATCCACACAGGCACACGATTGCATAAGACAAAAGAGGAGGGGGGAAAACTAAATAATGATTTCCATAATTTACAATCTGAATTCTGATTGGTTTATATAATTCCCTCTCAAATATCCTTAAACAAAGTATTCTTGCAACGTATTGTCTACGCAGTTGCCCGATAACCTTCTACAGAAAATTTGTATTTTTTGTAATTCATTACTTAATAAGTATACACGATTTTTTATACAAAAAATATAAAACTAACAAACTACTAACAAGCTACCAGGAAAAGATGTGATAACTATCAAACAAAAGGGAAAACCACATTTGTCATCTCCGTAAACACTTCGTTACATCTACACTAAATTCTGAGAAATTGATATAAAGCTAGGAGTTGGGAAGTATCTTTAGACAGACTTCCGTCTTGAAAGTTATTGTGTCTCCTGCTTTTTCCTTACATTTAAGAGTAAAATATTTCAGTCGAGTATCTTCATAAATTCCGGTGATAAAACATGTCACGTTTCGCTGTGTTTTTGAGAGTATTTCTTTTATCGGTAATTATTAGCACCGTAACAGGTAAGATTTGGTTTTAATATTTTACTCTTATGCAAAATAACAACAAACAAATTTGTAATTAGCCGATTTCTAAAAAAATGAAAAATATTTCTTTAGTTTGTTTTAGTGTCTATTGTTTTAGTGTTTGTTTTAGTTGTATGATGCGTCTCTGCTTTTCCATTATTCCACATTTTATTTTTGTGTTTATATATTTCTCTGTCATATAACTAATACGGTTTATTTATTGAAATATTTTTATTATGGAATATTGTTTATTATGTTAATAATATTTTAAAAAATTCAGACTCTTACATTTTCACGGTACTTTACACTTAATGATAAATATATGACCAAATCATTTTACTGCACAAATAATAGTGTTAAGTAAGGAAAGAGTAACATATATATATATAAATATTAGATAAGTGAAACTATTTATGTTAGTTAAAAGTTTTAATTCACTTTATATTTATTATATTTGAATTTCCTATCCTAACCACTATTGTTGTAAATTGTTAAAAAATATCTGGCTAAACTTGAAAATATTTTTCGAAGATTGAAAATATTAGTGTTAAGTACACAATTTTGTTAAAAAACCAAATAATGTAGAGTGTTGTTTTTTCTATAAGAATACAGACTTGCTTTCGAATACAAAATGTTGGTACAATGAAATGGCTTGCGATAAAATTTCGAGGAGTATCTTATATTCAAACTATCCTTTTTTTCCCTTCTTTTTTCTTAAAATAATCCACGCTTATAAAAATACTAGGCAAGAATTATGCAAATATTTTGAAACATCTTTTTTGTCTGAACTACGTGTACCTATGGCTTCCAGAAGATAAATGGAAGATTCTAAGCGCTATTGGACTGTTAAACACATTGAAGCAGGGCATCCTATCACAGATTTTGATCGTATCTTCGGAGTTCATCATTCTGTCATAGTGTTAAGTATGGAAAGAAGTAACACATATGTATATATATATATATAATATATATATATTAGATAAGTGAAACTATTTATAATAGTTAAAAATTTGAACTGAAGTTTTAATTCATTTTATTTATTATATTCAAATTTCACATTCCATTTAATATTACTTAACCCATTTTGCAAGGCAAATTTAGAGTGTCTTGCCTTGGGAGCCTAGATTTTATTTTAAAGAAAAACACGAAATTTGACTAAATATAATAGTATTAATTTACTGATATAATATTGTTTCGGCATTTAAATAATAGTTTTTATTTAAAAAAATCAGCACGAGATAACGCGTAGCTGGCGTCAATGAATTAGATACTTGTGCTGAGTGGCAGTTGCAACTTATTTCGTAGTGGTAGTTTTTCAATAAAAATCTTTTCATGCAAAGATTTTATTTTCGTTTTGTTTGATTTTATGAGCTTGTCAACTAATTTCAGCTGGCGTCAGACGTGTAATGTTATGTCAGATTTTTATACAGATGTATAATGATCCTCACTGGAAAAAATCTATAAGGCGATGGTAGATGAAAAAAGATGTAAAAGTAATAAAAATAGACTGACTCTAGTGATAATTAGCAGACCTCAGGAAAACCATCGGCTGGTACAAAAAATCACTCTGCTCTACTTCGAAATCTTCAATCAAAACGCGTACATACTCTTAATGAAAGAAATCGAGAGTATAAAAATACGAGGATGCATCAATTTAGAGTATGAATTATTATGCATTTATTTGATGTTGATGGCAGTATAATGTAGGAGAAATCATGAACTACAATACAAATACAATTGATTTTCATTGCTTAGAAAATCTTCCTACCGCAGAAAAAAAAAGATGCCTACAAAGCCATGCTGAATGTGTTTAAATGGGGGGGGGGGGGGCAACGTAAGGCCAGATATTTTTGTCTAGTGTGTCTCAACAGCCCAACACTTTGTGTTGATCCTTGCTTTAGAAGCTCATAATATACAGCAACAACAGTAACATTATATATTTTTTTTCAATTCAACTAATGTTTTTTGCCCTATACAAAATTTTCATTCATCCTATGTAATATTTCCTAACTCAAATGAAGATACATGATCAGATATCTAAAATTACAGCATGCTCAACGAGGTATCTCGTAGCCAGCAATTTTGCTACTTAAA
>BMAO01015683.1:0-21826 GCA_019973975.1 Trichonephila clavata
AAATTCCCCTCCGAATTCATAGATTCGATGGATAAATTTCCCCCTCCAATTTCATAGATTGGGTCTGATAAATGAGCCCCTCCAATTTCATAGATTGAGTCGTGATAAATGTCCCCTCCAATTTCATAGGTTGATGGATAAATGTCCCTCATACAATTTCATAGGTTTGACGGATAAATTCTCCCTCCAATCATGGTTTGACAGATAAATTCCCCTCCAATTCATAGGTTTGACAGATAAATGTACCCCTCCAATTTCATAGATTTGACGTCAGAGACGCAATAGCAACACTCATCAACGTCGGACTGACCCAATCAAATGTCCAAGAGTGACTGGGTAAGCGAAAAATCCCAATAGGAGAGAAATTGGAGAATCCAACAAAAATGAAAGGATGGAGTAAAAACAGAAAATTTGAAATTTAAAAATCTTTCAGGGACAAGTAAAGTTTAAAATGTAAAAGTGTTGAGATACAAGGGACAAGTAACCCACTAAAAAAAAAAAAAAAAAAAAAAAAAAAAAATTTTTTTTTTTTTTTTTTTAAGCAAGCTATACTTTAAAAGTTGATGCAAGATAAAGTTTATAGAGTGTGGATGATTTAGTGGTTGATCCAAAAATTTTTTTATGGCACGCAAAAGTACAACTACACGTACATCCTTTTACCGACATTTCAACAAGCATTTACAGGATCACGTGTCTTGTCCCAAATGTCGCGAGGGGATGACCATAGATCAATTTTATCATCACCATGCCTCCGAAAACCATGGTCTGGATTTTCGCAAGCAATGCGTGTTTTGTTTTGGGCGTCGACATTGGGCATATGGGCAAAAAAATCATCCCGACCACATTCATCACGTCGTGTCCTGCTTGGAACGTTTCGCAAAGGAAGCCAAAGATGTCTGGGTATTCTCGGACGATGAGGAGGAGACGGAAGAAGAGGAAAGGGTGCCAGAAGTATGTGGGTGTAGGTACTTTCAACCGATACCTCGTGAAATGTACGGTCGTCCCAGATTGAGGGACAATTTTTATGATTCAATCTTTGAGAAACCCGACTTATGGGAAGAGGGAATAAAATTTGACAATGGTTGGGCAAAGATGTGTGGGGGATTATTCAGCGCTACTTGAAAGGAGATTGGGTATGGTTTCACATTATGGTCAAACACAACATTTTTGATACGTTTTGTAAGGAAATGGAAATGATTCGGAATCAATTTGTCATTTTACCCTTTTGGTGTCTCTGCGATGGATTAGAGACAGAGAGGGGTAAAATACAGCATCGACACATGATTTTGGCGTGTGAGCAAGAAAGTGCGTTTGAAGAGATTTGGAAGGGTAAAGTTCGCTATGAATTTCCCTCTGCTGGTCGGGCCAAAAAATGTGTCAAGATTCAGAGTGCCTTTCATTTGGTTCGGACCATTGTGTACGTGAGCCAACCTAAATCGTCGTGTGACGGGGGTAAAATTCCCGAAAAATTAATGAATCCGGAACAATGGTCCCATTTCCACATGAATCGACCCTTGCACGCGCATAGTATTGCCTTTCTCTGTACGCTTTTTCCAGGAGGAATAGAAAGATTACTGTTGGAACAGCTTGGAAATAAAAATGTGGCCAGTTGGGACAAGGTGATCAAATGTTTACCAGACGCGTGGGGTCATTTGAAATGGAATGTACCAATTCACGTGACGGGATTTAAATTTTTAAATTGCGTGTTTCCTTTCCAATACCAGGTGACAGGGGAAGAGACTCCTCTGTACGTGACGCTCTACGGTAACACAAAATTGTATTTAAAGGAGGGAAACCAGGGGGTCAATGTTTGTTTCAACGGATCCGAGACGAAATGTATGTATTGTCCCGCAAACAACAAAACATGATGAATGAAATTAAAAAGATAAAGCAAGAGTGGGCCATGGACCAAAAAGTCTTGTTAAGGTCCAAACTCAGCGAGATGAATGCGAAATGCGACCTCATTCAAAGGGAAAGAGACATATTGAAAGAGGAAAGAGACATATTGAAAGAGGAAAGAGACTTGTTGAAAGAGGAAAAGGACGTGTTGAAAACAAAAGAAAATGAGTTGAACGCTGAAATAATGATATTAAAATTTAAATTGGAAAATGCATTAGTTGAAAATAAAATATGGGAAACCAAAGAAAACGAGTGGAAAGCCAAAGAACACGAGTTAAACACAGAAATGAATACATTGAAAAATAAATTGCAAAGTACATTGGTCGTAGATAAAATATTGAAAAGAATGATTCAGAGCCAACGAAAGCTCAGAATGATTAACCCATGGCGATGGAAAAGAGTACCAAGGTTACCACGACCTGCCAACGTTCTCTCGTAATCATTCTACTTTAGATCATGTTTGGAGAACCCTTGTTCAAAAGGTTTTCCAACCTTATTCGAAAACTTGCCAACGTTAAAAAAAAAAAAAAAAAAAAAAAAAATTTTTTTTTTTTTTTTTTTTTTTTAGCCTTCAATATTTTTTGAGAGACGAGTACAAATACTGCACGCGTCTCATCCTACTCAATTGTTCACAATGGATTCTTCTCCAGAGTATGATGATTTTATTGACATGTTCAATTTACCAGCACCTGTTTCACCTTTACCACCCACTCCAGTGGCTTCTCCATCCCATGAGCCATCTCAAGAGGATTCCATGATTTATGAATCTTTACCTGAACCACCTATGGTACCTGAACAATTCATTGAGTCTCGACAACGAATGGAATTTCAAGAATCCTCTGATTCCGTGGAATCACCTGTTGCACCTGAACCAATTGTTTCTTCTCCTATTCGGAAGGTAGCTTCACCTGTGCATACGATAGCTACACCTGTGCGAAAGACGGATTCACCAAGGCAAAGGTCAAATTCACCTGTAAAAAAGATGGATTCCTCAAAGCGAAAGATGGATTCCCCAAGGCAAAGGTCAAATTCACCAAAGCGACGGGCAGATTCACCTGTGAGAAAGGTAGCTTCCATCATTCAACGAGATTTTCGACGAAACGAGAATGGGCCCCGAGATCCTAGGTTGTATCGCAGACCCGATTTCAGACCACCCTATCGTAGACCTGATTTTAGACCCAGGCGACCCCCGTATGCCCATCGATTGATTCCCACGTCTCATGTGTCGGCTCAAGTGTTTTTTCACAGCCAAGGTTTGGCCGTGTTGTGTCTCCGAGATGAGGGATTCACGCTCACCAACGGTGTCGTCTCGTATGCCTTGGATCGGCAATGTCCCAACGAACTATTTAAATATTTGCATTACCTCAATGTCGGTACCATTTGTGTGACGGATCATCAATCCAAGCTCAAATTTAAAGAATTTCAAGCGAATTGGAGCTCAGCCAGTCCGTTCAAAATGATCCCTGTGATGCTGTTAAATGCCAACGAACGAAACAGGGGGGAATGTCCCTTTTGTAACGAAATACATTGTCATCGTTGGGTAGCCGTGCAAGGCATGTGCGCCATCTTGCATCAACCCATCAATCCCATTTTTCATTCGTGAGCAAGATTGGTGACTGCAAGCTCCGCCCACATCCTGTCTGAAACGTATAAAAGGAGAGCTCGTTGGGACGCTTCAAATCAGTCGTCTCTCGACTCGCCAGCAGCATGGACGCAATCGATGCCTTCCCAGAGCACCTATCCACCACCGTGGTGCCAGTGACCTTACCTGAGAAAATCGAGACGTTGGAATATGCAGCTCGACAGGGCCTCGTCAAAGCATTCATCCTGTATCAGGAGATGGCCACGAAACGTGTGTTTGTCATGTTTTGTAACGATAGTTGGCATTGCAGACGATCGTATATGGACAATTTCAAGCGGGCCGTGTTGGCGGCGAGGATCCAAAATCCCTTTGAACCCGATGAGATGACGTGGGATAAGGTGTCGCAAGGCTTAATGAGAAATCCCGATCGACCGCTGAAGAATACGGACAAACGGATGGGATTCATGCACCAAAACATGTTTATCGTAAAAACTGGATTTACCTTTGGATTTCGCACCGTGAAACCGGGAGAGATTCATTTGATCCAAACAACCCATGTGCCCATGCTAATGTACGAACTGCCCTCCTCCAGTTTAAAGCATCAAAGCAAACTCAATCTGTATAGGAGGAGTTTTGAGCCATTTGACCAAATGCTCTATCATCGCAAAGTGTTGGAGCCCCATACGGCGTATCCCATCCCGGCAGGAACTCATTATATTTTACTCACAGTGCAAAAGACCGTATTTGGGGTGGACATTATTCCCGAAACTATTCTTCCTCAACTCGTTCAGAGCGGATTCAACCTGGGGGATTTCCGAAAGGTGAACCGATATGACCAAAAAGCCTACAAACTGCCTCCTCCGACCCCGGCTCATGGTGAGACGAGCAAGCGACCTTTGGAGGAAGAGGTGTATCCTCCCTCCAAGAAACATTTTAGGATTCCAAAAAAATCCCACAAAATACTCGTTACACCGGTCGTGCGACCCCCTGTAATGATTGCCAGACCTGCCTTGGCTGCTCCTCAACCCGTGTCCATTCCACCTCAAGCCACCTGTGCAGATTCAATTACCAGAGCCACCTGTGCAGATTCAATTACCAGAGCCACCTGTGCAGATTCAATTACCAGAGCCACCTGTGCAGATTCGATTACCTCAGCAGACTCGTAAGCCAGAGCCACCTGTGCAGATCCAGTTTCCAGATCCACCTTTGTCTCAATCACCTCAGCAGATCCAGTTTCCAGATCCACCTGTCCAGTTTCCACCTCAGCAGATCCAGTTTCCAGATCCACCTGTGGAGACCTCGTTTGACCATTTAATGTCAAACGTATTTGGAGACTGCTTGGGGCCTGAACAAGTGATGGAAGCCCCCCCAGCCCATGCACAAGAACCCCAGCTGATTCATACGGTGCCTTCCCTCTTTGATCCAAATAATGACATTATATCGTTTTTGGACCATTTTGAAGAGGGGTTGGCCATGGAACAGCCGGAAGCACCCCTGGATTTGACAATGCCCAGAATGAACCCTATGAAAAGATACACTGTTGGGTTTAAAGTGACAGAACCTCTAAATTTGTGTTGCAAATAAATCTTGGCAGTTGTGTATGTAATATATTGTAAATAATGATTGTTTTGTACATAATTTTTTGTAAATAAAAAAAATTGTTTTATGGAAACAAGTCTGATTTTTTTGTCCAAAAAAATACCAACCTTGACACATTACACAAGAGGATGTAAAAAAAATGGTTTCGGTACAAAATTTATTGGACCAGTGTCGTTCTCGCACTACGATTGTTTTTGGAAATCTGGGTCGGTGGCCGGATCGAGTTACATATTTCGAGCAAGACTATCCTTACACCATTATTTTTGAGCCCAATTTTGGTGTGCACGTTCCTCGGTCGTTTGGAAAAACAGTGGTCGTGTTTACGAGTCATTTGGATTTGACGTGGGATCCAGGAGTCGAGTTGAGATTTTTTCAATTGGGTCGTCCCCCGTCTCGCCGAGTTTGGGAGGCGTATCAACCCCACAATAAGGAGGCGTACGCGTTGAATCTCACGCAATGCACGCGTTTGGTGGATGTGTACGTGACATTATTAACGTGGTTGGATGATTGGGAAATGCATCGAGATAAACACCTCCCTTGGCGTCTGCTGATGCCCCAACCTTGGAAACGGGCTTTGGAAAAACACGTGGAGCGCTCGCATCAAAAGGCCTTGGCACATGGAATGCCAGTTGACGTCACGCTCCTCGAGCATATATAACGCCAGCCTCTAGCCAGCAGAATTATTCTCTCTCAGCAACATGTCGAATCAACCCGCCTATTTTGCCCATGCTAGCGTGTTGCACCACCTGGGCAAACCAGTGCCCATCGAGCTATCGATTGCCACCATTCCCAGGGATGGCAGTGATCCCGAAGTGCTCTGCATTACGGTGAACCACGAGGACCTGACCTCCACACCCAAAGACATGCGTTCCAATGCCTGCAAAAACGCCCGTCTTCGTCTGGTGCGCCCGCTGCCCAAGAGTGTGCCGGCGCAATGGTTGCGATATTGCGTGAGGGGCATGTTTGACCAGCTGTCCCAAGGTAGAAAAGGCCTCATCGTAGTCAAAAGCCCAAAGCAGCAAAAAACATTCAAAGAGTTGGGACTCTCCACCATGGCTCTGGAGATGCTGCCCAAATTCAACACCCTTTGTGATGGAACCTTTCCCAACCCCATGCATGATGACCTCCACGAAGAAGGGGACGTGTCTCATTGCACCATGCTGAAATCGTTTCAATTTGCAAAATACCTGCAGCAGTTCAACAAGCTGCAGGCGGAATGGAGCTCCAAAGTTTCAGCTTTGGTAGAGTAAAAAAAATTGCTCATGGGCCCAAAAAAAGGGGGACCGAGTCGACTTTTGTGTCGACTCGGTCCCCCTTTTTTTGGATTAAGGAAGGTGCCAACGTTGGAGAGCATCTCTTTTAAAAACTTGTACTAAAAAGAGGCCACAAGATTTCTACCAAGGATGGATAGAATCAATCGAAAGGTGCCTGATGGCGAGTGTAGTTTTTGCATGGTCCTGTTGGATAGAATCACCCAATAGATATCTCATGATATGGATAGTGTTTCAATGTTGGATCAGTAATCCAATAGATGCTCATGATATGGATAGTGTTTCAATGTTGGAGAGTATCAGCAAATAGATTGGAGAGTATCAGCCAATAGGAATCAATTCACGTGACTCTAAAGAGTATAAAAGGCGAGACATCAGCAGACAGAGACATTCTCTCTCAGAGTTCTCTCAAAGCAACATGTCTCAACTAGCCTTCTTCGCCCATGCTAATGTATTTCATCATGGAGGCAAGCCTGTTCCAATCGAATTGTCCATCGCCACGATTCCGGAGGATGGAAAGGACCCGGAAGTAATTTGCATCACGGTGGATCATTCAAATCTAATTACCACCTCGAAAGACTGTCGGGCCAACCGTTTTATTAACGAGCGCCTCAGTTTGAAGAGCCACATCCCTGGATCTGTGCCACTGGAATACCTGTCCTTTTGCGTCAGGGGCAAATTTTGCCACCTGGCGCAAGGAAATCAGGGACTCATCGTTGTCAAAGGGTCGGACCAGCGTAAAATTTTTGAGCAGCTGGGGATCTTTACTATAAATTTGGAAACTTTGCCAAAGTTTCAGGACTTGAATGATCGTGCTCTACCAGATCACCTGCACGATGAGGTGCACGAGTATTTTGATGTTTCCGAGTGCACTATGGTAAAATCATACCGTTTTGCCAGATACCTGCAAAACTTTAAAAAGCTGCACGCCGAATGCAACAGACAGATGGCTGATCTGGTAGAGTAAGTGAGAAAAATTGAAATATCGAACTGTAAATATCAAACTGTAAATATTGAACTGTAAAAATGCCCATGGGCCCAGAAAAAGGGGGACCGAGTCGACACAAGAGTCGACTCGGTCCCCCTTTTTTTGGGTTAAGGAAGGTGCCAACGTTGGAGGGCTTCTCTTTTAAAACTTGTGTTAAAAAGAGGCCACAAGATTTCTACCAAGGATGGATAGAATCAATCGAAAGGTGCCTGATGGCACGTGTAGTTTTTGCATGGTCCTGTTGGATAGAATCAGTCAATAGGTATCTCATGATATAGATAGTGTTTCAATGTTGGATAGAATCAGTCAATAGGTATCTCATGATATGGATAGTGTTTCAATGTTGGATAGAATCAGTCAATAGGTATCTCATGATATGGATAGTGTTTCAATGTTGGATCAGTAATCCAATATATATAGATGCCTCATGATATGGATAGGGTTTCAATGTTGGAGAGTATCAGCCAATAGGAATCGATTCACGTGACCCTAAAGAGTATAAAAGGCGAGACATCAGCAGACAGAGACATTCTCTCTCAGAGTTCTCTCAAAGCAACATGTCTCAACTAGCCTTCTTCGCCCATGCTAATGTATTTCATCATGGAGGCAAGCCTGTACCAATCGAATTGTCCATTGCCACGATTCCGGAGGATGGAAAGGACCCAGAAGTAATTTGTATTACGGTGGATCACTGCAACCTAATTACCACCTCGAAAGACTGTCGGGCCAACCGTTTTATTAACGAGCGCCTCAGTTTGAAGAGCCACATCCCTGGATCTGTGCCACTGGAATACCTGTCCTTTTGCGTCAGGGGCAAATTTTGCCACCTGGCGCAAGGAAATCAGGGACTCATCGTTGTCAAAGGGTCGGACCAGCGTAAAATTTTTGAGCAGCTGGGGATCTTTACAATAAATTTGGAAACTTTGCCAAAGTTTCAGGACTTGAATGATCGTGCTCTACCAGATCACCTGCACGATGAGGTGCATGAATATTCTGACATTTCCGAGTGCACTATGGTAAAGTCATACCGTTTTGCCAGATACCTGCAAAACTTTAAAAAGCTGCACGCCGAATGCAACAGACAGATGGCTGATCTGGTAGAGTAAGTGAGAAAAATTGAAACATGGAACTGTAAATATTGAATTGTAAATATTGGACTGTAAATATTGAACTGTAAAAATGCCCATGGGCCCAGAAAAAGGGGGACCGAGTCGACTCAAGTGTCGACTCGGTCCCCCTTTTTTTGGGTTAAGGAAGGTGCCAACGTTGGAGGGCTTCTCTTTTAAAACTTGTGTTAAAAAGATGCACAAAGATACGTTAAAGATTAGTGTCAAGGTTGTAAAGCGTCAACCAATAGGAATCGTTTCACGTGACACCACTAGAATATATAAAAGGCGAGCAGCTAGCAGCCAGAAATCAGAGTGCTTCTGAATGCAGTCAAGAGTTTAGAAATTTTATTTTTGGTTAAAACTGTCAGGTTTGGGTTGTATTGAATATTTCAAATCTGGCAGTTTTGACGGAAAAAGAATTTCCATGGCAACAGGTAAATGCTAAATGTTTTTCGTTAAGACTTTCAGGATTTGGCGTAATGTTGGAAATTCGCAGATTCTGCAAGTCTTATCGGTAAATGTTTTTAGCCAAAATCTTCAAAAATCCGAAAATTGGGGGACCGAGTCGCATGTCGACTGGGTCCCCCTTTTTTCGGGCCACATTATCCACCAAGATTGGAATGCGTCTTTTTAAAAACTTGACACAAAAAAATCGGACTTGCCTGCTGGCTGCCAGTTGAGACCTCCGTGTTTCCTAGACACGCCAAGATTATAAAGTCGTGAGATGGGTCGTCCCCAATTTTCTAACAAGATACACACCCATATTGGAATGATTCTGTCTTTTCTCGACATACCAACGTTGCATTGTCTACATTTCATGGGTTGCTGCTTTCACCAAGCTTGACATGTCTCCATTTCATTTGTGTATCGCCCCCTGACATGTCTCCATTTCATTTGTGGATTACCCCCCGTTTTAAATCATTCGTCTGGGATGGGCTGAAAAATTTTCTCGCCTCCATCAAAAATATTTTTCGGAGGAATTTGAAAAAAGTTTCGATATGGATATTGAAGAGAAGTTCAAGACGCTTTGAGGGGATACTCAAAAAGGGTCGTTTTCCATTTTCAATCATTTTTTGAAAGGGTCACGGTGCTCAACTATTTATTCGACCGACTGTATGGAGTCTATGGTAATGACTGTAAAACGAGAGGTGTTTCCTATTTTACAGTGATTGTCATAGGTGTATGTTAGAGGGGTCATAGCACCGGGGCCCTGGAAACTCTGCAGGCATGTGTCGTTTGGACGTGTATTGCCCCAAGCAAATGATAGAGTGGCCCCTGGGGAGGCTACGAAGAGTGAAGCGCGCAATGTCGCGGGAGAAACTAATGGTTCTAGGGATTCTTTTTCAAAGGCAAACATCTTTTGGGGAGGACACAAAAGGTGGGAGTGTACTATTTAAACGAACCGAGTGTAGGGGGAATGGGCTAAAGAGAGGCGCATCAAATGAAAGATTTAGCAACACGAGGGCCTCGTCAACCAAGGACCTATTGAACGTAAACATTCTCATTCTGTGACAAAAAGGTAACGCTTTCTGGCAAAGAGCCCTGGAATATTAGGTGGGAGGGTGATACAGGTTTGAACACAAGTTAACAAAGACATGAACGGGAGGCATAGTTTGGATACATTGAATGGTAAAGATTGCAAAATAGGTGAGAGGGTTTTCAGACGGATATGGAACAAGGACTGTAAAAACAGGAGTTACACTTTTTAAAAAAATGTTATTCAGATTTGAAACATTGAATGGTAAGGACTGTAAAAAGCAGGTGTTACACTCTTAAAAAAAGTGTGACGGTTTTGGGACACTTTTATTGCAGTAATTACCATAGACTAATGATAGAGCGCTCGGAACATTATTAGGAAACCAATACATGTGAAGAAAAATGTGTGTACAACAATACATGTAAAAAAAAAAAAAAAAAAAAAATTTTTTTTTTTTTTTTTTTTTTTGTATTGCTTTATATGTTTAAAGCTCGATGTCATCTGCTTGGACTTTTAAAGCGAATATGATTCAATATGCCTCCATCTCTCGCAGTACATCACAAGACACCCGACATTCTTTTGTCACCCGTGGATAATTTTTTCATTTTGGTGAAACAAGTTGGTTTCACTGGGGACCCTCCAGAAATCGTAAGGCACATTCCATGTGCTTGGATCCATTTCTAGGGTCAAAGATGTCACATTCCAACAATGAAGCTGAAATGAATTGCTCCATATGTTTGAGCTGTGATGATGATTCTGAACTCTACACCCTGATTCTATGCAAACACACGTTTCATTCAAAGTGTTTACAACAATGGGTGGAGAGCCAAAAAGATACATGTCCTTATTGTCGTGGTAAAATACGCAAAAGAGATAAAACTCGAATTGGGTGTGGTCCCTCTGGATTCGCCTTTAGCGTTTTACGAGACATTGTTGGTTCTGACGCGGAAGCTGTAATCTCCGACACGGATTCTGAAACTAATTCAAATTCTGATGGCTATCCATATTCGGATTCTGAATCTGACATGATATCTGAAAGTCTTTCCGAGGATGACATGATATCTGAAAGTCTTTCCGAGGATGACGCGACAGCAGAGTTGGAGTTTATACCAGGCACGATGGAACAATTGATACAAAGCTTGCTCAATTCCATCGATGAAGAAGACTCTTGAAGCTTGATACCATCATTGCAAAAAAAAAAAAAAAAAAAAAAATTTTTTTTTTTTTTTTTTTTTTTGCTTGGTGCCTTTATAAGCGAGCACACGTCTCAACGACTTTACATCAGCTGCTCATTGCATCTCAAACGCATCTCCTTGCTGCTCCAGTTCTTGTTCCAGTCATGGCCAGCCGACCCAATTGCGACTATTTCGTTTCCATTGAGTGGATGCGCTATCAAAGACAATGGGTGCCTTGTCGCATCTTTTTTGCCAGTCCATTCGACAACAAGCAAATTGAGATTCGCCCGAGTCTGGAAAGCCTGCAAGCATTTTCATACCAGGACATTGTAAAAAATTTAAAGCATTCCCATTCCCTCATGACAGAAGATGAAGGTTGGGATCATCACGACATTGTTCGAGTCCCCCAAGAGGAGCTGGAACACTTTTTACAGTCTCGTTTATTAAAAGACTACCTGGAAAGGGACAATCATGGATGGGACCTTTCGATTGGAGCCACGGATCTGGCGACGTTTATGTATTTAGACCGCCTCCTTCCCGACGTGATGCAATATGTGGGAAAAGAACACCGCGCCGATATCATGGTCCACGAAATGATAAAGTGTTTCCGCTGGAGGGAAGAAGAACCAAATGCGTAACGTCTGTGTGTTAGCTGCCAGCCGGAATTGACTTTTTTAATCTACAAGCCTGAACTGCCTTTGTGTGATCTGCAAGCCTTAATTGACTTTTTTAATCTACAAGCCTGAACTGCCTTTGTGTGATCTGCAAGCCTTAATTGACTTTTTTAATCTACAAGCCTGAACTGCCTTTGTGTGATCTGCAAGCCTTAATTGACTTTTTTAATCTACAACCTGAACTGCCTTTGTGTGATCTGCAAGCTTGAAACACCTATGTAATCTGTAACTTGAAACACCTATGTAATCTGTAAACTTGAAAACAATAAACTTTGTAAGTTTAAAGTTGTATCTTTCATATTAAAAAAAAAAAAAAAAAAAATTTTTTTTTTTTTTTTTTTTTTTTACGATGCTTAGTATAAAACACTTTATGAACTGCAGCTCAACATCTTGCCATGTGGTTCCAGTTGGCTCTTAATGCTTCAGCCCCCCAGTCCAAGTCTTGATTGGGGTGGATGGTCTTTTGTACTTTCGTGTTTGGGATCTTGGTCAACTGTTAAAGATTCGCCATATTCACTCCAAGTTTACTTCCTTTGTGTTTCCATGCAAAAATGTCTTACCTTCTCATCGTTTGTATCCCAAGACTATCCACAATACCCGTTTAGTCAACATCCAAGGATTGTTTTCCATCCTGCATTCTGAAAATGTCACGATGAGAGATTTATTCTTAAAGGCCCTCACCATGGGCTATGCTCACCCATCAGGTATGCGAAAGATTACCGACAAGTTTAAAAAGGGTCCTACCTTGACCCTGGTGGACTTGCCTGACGCTAAAAGTGTGTTTATACCCGAGTGGATTCATCGTTTCAAACTCGATGTGTACAGAGTTCGTCGAGAAGAAGTCAAATCTCAAAAATGGATTCCAGTGAAAGCTCCAATCTCCACAGATTACCCCAACCCGAAAGAAGAATTATTTTTCGACTCAATTTTATCCGATCCTCACAATGTATCTCAACCCGTGATTGAAACCACTTGCCTTACGACGGGTGAAACTGCTTGCCTCACGAGTGGGGAGACTGCTTTCCTGGTCACTCATGAAACTGCTGCCCTGACCGTGGAATCTAGTGAAATGGCTGACTTGACCATGGAGTCTGATGAAAGAATAGAGATAAATTTTTCTGACCACGATTACTCTGTTGAAGCCACCTCATTGAATTCCTCCCTCCCCATAGAATCGGATGAAAGAACGTCATTGAACTCATCCATTCCCGTGGAATCGGATGAAAGAACGTCATTGAACTCATCTATTCTCATGGAATCGGATGAAAGAACGTCATTGAACTCATCCATTCCCGTGGAATCGGATGAAAGAACGTCATTGAACTCATCCATTCCCGTGGAATCGGATGAAAGAACGTCATTGAATTCCTCCATTCCCGTGGAATCGGATGAAAGAACGTCATTGAACTCATCCATTCCCGTGGAATCGGATGAAAGAACGTTATTAAATTCCTCCATTCCCATGGAATCGGATGAAACAACCAACTCATCCATTCCCATGGAATCTGAGGAAACAACGTGCTCTTCTATTCCCATGAAATTGGATGAAACAATAGAGAAACCAGATTCTCGTGTTGAAACGACAATCCAGAGTTTGGTCAAGATGGAACCAAAGGTATTTGTTTGCTCCCAAATGATGGCAAGAAAAATCATCATTTTGTTTTGTTGTGCAAAACTTTTGTCAGAGAACAAATTACAAACTATACACTAAAAAAAAAAAAAAAAAAAAAAAAAAAAATTTTTTTTTTTTTTTTTTTTTTTGTGTATCACTTAAGTACTGAGAGCCGAGTCTTACATTCAACACTTTCATCATGATTGAAATTTTCAAGTCGGACCATTATTACTTCATTATTGTTCCCAAGGTCACATTTCCCATCTTGGTGGAAAATCAAATTTTACCTTGTCGAGTTGGTACTCATCTGGAATTTTATGGATATGCTTCCAAAATCCATGGTTTTGTGAATATCAAATTTGAACGTACCGAAACTGGATTCTTTTACAAAGAAAACCATCCTTTGGTAGCACCCTATGTAACTGAGGATGGCATTGTGACCCCCGCGGCTATGCGTAATTTGATCCTACGTTCGTTCATCTATCATTATCCTAGTTTGGAACTGAAATTTCACACCATCACCGTTTGCGTAAGGTCGTACTCTCAAACTTTTTGGAGTATCCATCGCAAAAACCCACATCTTTGGCAATTGGAAGCGTATCTGCAAATGAAACCTGTGAGACACGCTCAATCACAGGGCAAACGAATCATTACTAGCTTGAACCAATTGCTGGAGGAGAAAGATGAGTAAGCAAAGCAAGAATCATGAATTTGTGGGTCATGCGCCAAAACAAGAGTAACAATCAGAGTGCACCTTATACGATGCCTTTTAGTAAAGAGGAGCAGAGTCAAAGACATTTTCAAAACGAAATGCATTTTACGTGGAAAGAAAGAGATTCCAATGTTCAACGACCCGTCGCTATAGTGAAGCCTACTCCAAATTTTACTAAAGTGCCCTTGCCCACCGTATTGCAAAGGGTACATGCTTCATCCTCTCCATCCAGTAGTGGATTACACAGGGAATTGGAACGTGGCACGAGAATACCGACAAGGACAGCCCGACTACCGAATGGAGAGTTGTGGACATTTACACCTGTATTGTGAAACCCCCAAAAGTATTTGACTACCGATTACATCAAAGCTCTCAAAACAATATCTTTTTACTATGAATTTTTGATTACAGTTGTTAGCACAAGTTACAAGTTATGAAAAAAAAAAAAAAAAAAAAAATTTTTTTTTTTTTTTTTTTTTTTTATCATGGTAACTTAAAAGCTCTGCAAGAGTAATTGTGGATTAATCTGCAAACAGACAAAAAATTTGCTCGTGCATCGTTTGCAGCATCTAGATTCACACTTCTCTCATCATGTGGTTTCAGCTGGCTCTCCACTCCCACGGCCCCTTTCTGGGTGTCTTGGTAGGTGCCGATAGTTTATTATATTTCCGCATCTTTGATCTCGCCCACCTGCTCGGTAAAAGAAATGGCAGTGCCTTTGCCAAACGTTTTCTGCATGACCTGGTCCGGGGACGAGACGTGTTACCCTCTTTCCAAATCTTTCCCACACAGACTGAACGGGCCCAGTTGGTCCCCAGGGACGTGGCTTATCGAATTCTGTACCGTGAAAATGTACCCATGGCCGAAAGATTTTCCAACGCCCTCGATACTGGATGGGCCTATGTGATGGGTCCCCGATTATTTGAACGTTCCTACAAACCCTCCCCGAAATTGGTAGTGGTCGAGAGCCCTCACGAACACACAGTCAACGTGTCTCAATGGATACGAGAATTTATTACAGACGTGGAAAGGCAGCGAGAAATGGAAATGCAACTCTTGAAGCAATACCTCTCCCCTGCCTCTCTAAAACCTAGGGTGGATGAAACAAAGGATGCGATTCTAAATATTCAACGAGAAATGACTAGGGAGGGTCAAAATGACGAGACTCGAGACGAAACGAAGGAAGCTATTCTAAATATTCAACGAGAAATGACTAGGGAGGGTCAAAATGACGAGACTCGAGACGAAACAATGGAAGTCTCTGGTGATGAGACTCGAGACGAAACGGAGGAAGCCTCTCGTGATGAGACTCGCAATGAAACCAGGGAAGCCCCTGATGACGAGACTCGCAATGAAACCAGGGAAGACTCTGGTGACGAGGCTCCCAATGAAACTAGGGAAGCCTCTGGTGATGAGACTATGGAGGAAACAATGGAATCACCCAGAGAAAAATTTTTTCAAATGGTGACCGAGTCTGAGTTTAAAAGCAATTTCAACAATAAACAAAATTCATCCAAAGTGTTTACTCGGATGCCTCAAACGATTCATGTCTTGCGATCATTGAATCCAAAAGTTATGGTAGTGGTTCCCGACACGTAAAAACAATATACCTTGTCACATTTGATAATCTTTCAGCACACTTGCCAAGTAAATTCTTTCAGCACACTTGCTAGTAATATCTTTCACAACACTTGTTCAAGTAAATATCCTTTCACCAGATTTCTGCCATCATACTTGCCAAGCTGTAAAATGAAAATTCTTCAAGCTTACTATAAAAAAAAAAAAAAAAAAAAAAATTTTTTTTTTTTTTTTTTTTTGGTATGATAGTTTAAAAGTCAAACGCTTGACGTTTACTCTACAATCAAGTATCATGGAGGACAAACAATTTTCACCCTACGGTCTCTTTGCACGAGAGATTGAAACCTCTGACAATCCACATCTCACCTATGAGACTCTTGTCACACGCATCTTGAAGAGAGTGTCTGATTCTTTCCATCTACCCTGGTCCCATGTCTTGGAATTGTCTCGCCAGGCTCCCTACCTGATGGATTCGAATCTTCACCAGGATTTGCTCAAAATCTGGACGCAACGTTCCAAAAATGCCACCTTGGACGAACAACATTGTGTTGAACGTATTTTGGGTCGAGATTATGTCCGATCTTCGGATTTGATCAAATTGGGGAGTATTTTGAACAAAGTCACGGATCCCAAAACCATTTACGAATTCTTTGCCATGGATGGCTACCAGGGAGACGATCCCAAGAAATATGTGGAATTGTTTCGATACGACGCCCAAGATTTGCGTGGCAAACACGTCCGAGCCGTCCGCCTGTTGTACCGCTATGACGTGGTGAATACACCCCAAGAATGCCGATCATTTTTGGAAAGCATTTTTAATGAAACCTGCACCCACACCGAGTATAAAGACATGTACGTCGAGTATGTACGTGGGCAAACGGCCGACCTGGCCGAATGGCGTCGAGAACAGCTGGACAAGACGAAAAAGAAGAGGCCCGCTGAGGAAGACACCAAGGAGGAAAGTGTCAAGAAATGTGCGACGGAGGGCGAATCGTCATTGAATTGATTCATTTCTAAATGGAAAGCTTAAAACCTTTAAAGCTTTTGTTGCTAAAAGCATTTAACCACTACATTTAATCGTTATATTTAGCCACTATAACTGCTATTTAACCACTACATTTAATCGTTATATTTAACCACTAAAACTGCCATTTAACCGCTACATTTAACCACTGTATTAAACAAGGTGGATAGATCATGGATGCTATGGAATCCACGTCTTGGGTAAATGCTGAACCTCCCGTTCAGTTTATATCTCGCCATCAACCAGGAGGATTGGCAGCGTTGGCGGTAGACGAATCGGAATGTGTGGTGGTCATGGACACGCTCTGGTTTCGATATCCTCTCGTGGCCAAATGGGAAACACGTGTGATGGAAGCTCTCGTCGAATGTAAAGTTATGGATGTCTATGTGGCGGGTTTGTTAATGTCGTTGAAAAGAATGGCTCCCGAGCAAATGAACGTTTATTTGGATCCCGAACCGAATAAATTGAAATATCCCTGCAAAATGTGCCACCGAAAAAGTTGTGCCATCACAAAAGCCTACTTGTTGTGGAGACGATTGACTAAACGAGAAGCTTGCAATTTGGTGCATGGTGATTCGTAAAGAATAAAAAAGTAACAAGAAAAAAAATTTGTGTGTGATTCTATTTCTAAATGTAAAAGAAACAACCGCCAAAACTGATCTATACAAGTAAAAAAAAAAAAAAAAAAAAATTTTTTTTTTTTTTTTTTTTTTTTAAGGATACATTTTAAAAGTGGAAAGCTTGATGCAAGTTGCAAGTTTTCGTGGAGACACTTTGTGCCTCCATCTCGTCTCAGAATATTCTCAACAAAGTTTTTATTGTTGGCTTTGGCTTGGCATTCCAATTTTTATTTTCAAGCGCATCATGTCTTCTGATCGCTGGTACCAGAAGCTATGGAAATCTTTTAAGAGCCTGTTTCGAGTTGGAGAACAGGAGCCATTCCCAAATGTTGATATGAGCGATTGTATGGAAGGTAAACCCTTGTCTGACACATCCCTTCAAGACTGTTTATTCAACCCTCCACTGTCCATCAACCCTCTAGAAAAGCCTTTGCCCGTATATCCCAAGACCTGGCCTCTTGAACGCCTGAAAGGAAAACCCATCTTTCTGCAATTGCCTTGCGAAAACCAAATTATTTACGAACGTTATTGGAATAGATTGTCACTCAGTTGTATTCCTGAGGAGGAAGAATCTACTCGCTCTACAAAGGTCGACCTGAAAGATTCCAGGGACAACTCTAACCTGAAAGATTCCAGGGACAACTCTAACCTGAAAGATTCCAGGGACAACTCTAACCTGAAAGATTCCAGGGACAACTCTAACCTGAAAGATTCCAGGGACAACTCTAACCTGAAAGATTGCATGGGGTCGTCCAAAGAGGAACCAGAAAGTATTCTGGAGGCATACATACGTAAACGTAATGAGAGACTCGAATGTAAATTGAAAAACCCCGAGTGTGAGGGTTGCTCCACAGTATGGATTTCATAACGTGTTGTGAAAACCATTCATTTAACCAAAGCATTTGATACATGCAGAATAAAATAATTCTCTGTAATAAGAGCAATTGTGGAAAAAATTTCAAACATTCTGTCTGTGTCACAACAAGCAATCTAAAAAAAAAAAAAAAAAAATTTTTTTTTTTTTTTTTTTTTAAGAGAATAGTTTAAAAGCTTGGTGAGCTACTGGTTGACTCCATACCTCATCTCATGTCAAACGTTTGGCAAAAAGTCCATTATATGGCACCTTTAAACATGACAATGCTTGTGGACTTGGCCAGTGAGTTTTCTGAGGAATTGGAAGTTTTACGTTTACCATTAGAAAAAATACCCCTTTCGCAACGGCAGTTGCAGCTGTCCCAATGGATTCATTACATTTTAATGTCCAACAACATTCGAGTCAATATTAGACTAGCGGCCATTATACAAAAGAATGTGGACAAATTATCTCCTCCCAACAACATGGAAACGGAAGTGAAACAATGGCTGGATGCTTTGAAACCTCCCCCTGGAAAGATACACTTGGTCACGGAATCATACCTCCTCCTTTTATTTATGCTGCATTTACGCTTCTTGTACGAAAAGTTTCCCGTGAAAATGTTTGAAGTTAAATTTATTGCTCTGAAGGTGGCCGAATCTTTCATGGAAACCCTGGATGAATGCATGGAACGCTCCAGAAAACGTTTCTATTATTTTGCTATAGTGGGCATCTCGGCCATGGTGATGGGTGGATGTGTGTGCAAAATATTGAGCAACTGATGGAAATGGTCGGGCAGAGAGATTCGGTGTGACTCTACCAAATTTAATTTGACTGTCCATGCAATCTGATGCATGTAGAATGGTTCTCTGTAAAAGAGTTTAACAAAGAGATATGGTGAAATTCTTAAAGTAAGAACGCGATGAAATTCTTAAAGTAAGAGACACGTTGAAATTCTTAAAGTAAGAGACACGTTGAAATTCTTAAAGTAAGAGACACGTTGAAATTCTTAAAGTAAGAGACACGTTGAAATTCTTAAAGTAAGAGACACGTTGAAATTCTTAAAGTAAGAGACACGTTGAAATTCTTAAAGTAAGAGACACGTTGAAATTCTTAAAGTAAGAGACACGTTGAAATTCTTAAAGTAAGAGACACGTTGAAATTCTTAAAGTAAGAGACACGTTGAAATTCTTAAAGTAAGAGACACGTTGAAATTCTTAAAGTAAGAGACACGTTGAAATTCTTAAAGTAAGAGACACGTTGAAATTCTTAAAGTAAGAGACGCGTTGAAATTCTTAAAGTAAGAGACACGTTGAAATTCTTAAAGTAAGAGACACGTTGAAATTCTTAAAGTAAGAGACACGTTGAAATTCTTAAAGTAAGAGACACGTTGAAATTCTTAAAGTAAGAGACACGTTGAAATTCTTATAAGAAAAAAAAAAAAAAGAAATCTTAAAGAGAAATAACATGTTTATGAAATATTGTAAATGTAAAACTAAAGAGAAATAACATTTGTGTGTGAACCTATTTGTAAATGAAAAAGTAAATGAACAGTCTATCCTGTTCTCTACAAGTAAAAAAAAAAAAAAAAAAAAAATTTTTTTTTTTTTTTTTTTTGTAGTTGCTGTATAAAGGTTTGATCGTTCCTTTAACTTTTCATTACAGCTTCAGTTGACTAGATGTCACTAGGTAAAGTTGCAAGTCTTTTGGTACAATACATTATAAAGTTTGCAGATTTATAGCTACCAATTATTACAGTTTCAGCTGACTCTGATTCTGTAGAGATGATTCCTATTTTAAAGAGGTTAAACTATTCCCTTTACCGGATTGAGCTACCTAGAAAAATATTTCCAGCCTTTGTGGAAAAGTACGTTTTAAATCTACCTGTTGGGACTCGATTCGAATTGCAGGGTCGTGATTGGAACGATCGGATCGTGCGGATCGAGTTTGTGCGGACCGAAACTGGATTTCTATATCAGGGAGAAGCTAGCAACGAAGGAGGTCAGGCATTCATGTCCATTATGTCTTGGATGAAGGCATCATAACACCCGATTCATGGCTGGATTTGGTGATTTACCCATGTATTCGTCCATTTTACTATATGAAAATTCATCTTGCCCAAGCGAGTGTACGCATTTGGACCTCGCGGGATCCAGCCGAGAGATGGATTAACGAGGAATCCTTTTCGACTGTGGCTTTTCTGGAAATGAACCGTACACGCTATTCCCGACGCTATTCCCGCTCCGAGGGGAAAAGGGTTTTGACTTCATTGATGGACTTGCCACCTGTTTTAAATGAGAGGACTGAGGAAAGTCTGAACCAACGCGTAGAGTACAGGGATAAAAATAACAAGGTCTGGTTGACAGTAACACCGATAACTGAAAAGTTTAAGCTTTAAAACCTGCAACTGTGGAGTTTTTGGAAAATTGTGTGTGCTGCTCGAACATGGGCGAGGAAACCGAGTTTCCTTGTATGGCATGGACTGTAAAAGAAATACCCGTTTGCATTTTACAGCTATTCCCATAAGCACATGTTAAACCACTTTTGTCTGTGGTACTCTTGAAAAAGAAATTGAAATCGACAACATGTAAAAAAAAAAAAAAAAAAAAAAATATTTTTTTTTTTTTTTTTTTTTAGTAAGCTTGTAATAAGCAACATCCCAGAGCATTCAGTGCTACTGGACAATCAAATAATATATGCAGACGCACTGACATATGGCACTTAGTCTTTGTGGCAACTCTGACTGACGGACGTATACATTATTTCCCAAAACATCTTTTGTAAACAAGTATGGTTCGTTATCGATCGCATACTCGGCCAACAAATTCCAGGGAATCAACTTGTAACCTTTCTATTTTGTGCCAAGTAATACTCTCCATTGGGTTTTCGTAACAATAAAGGTTTACCAATCCCTCTCCAAATAATACTCATTTCTTTTGGCGTCTTGTGGATATTTTTCTGTGCCATCAGACATTCGGGCAAATTGAAACTTTTCCATTATTATCCTGTATTATTTTAGATTTTCCTTGTTTGAACTGGATACATTTCGTTTCCCTGAAAATCCTTGGCATAATATTCTTCATTCTTTTTGTTTCGAGCAAAAGGTTTATCACGAGTTTGGATACAATTGATTTCCATCTTTATCCTAGCATACCGTTCACCTCCAAAATAGGGATCCTGACAAAAGGTTTCTTTCTTTTGGAATAAAATTCACTTCCATTTCTACGTCTGGGATAATTTTCTGTCATTATGTCGGTGATCAGTATTCTTTTTCAATCTTGTCTTTTAAAGATTGTCCGTTCAAAAACACCCGAACAAGTTATTGAACTACTCAAAGCGTGGCGTAAAGATCACTTTTTGCAGACAGTGTTCAATATGCAAGACACTTTTACCCTCTACTCCTTACACCTTGTGTTGTGGACATTTTATTACAACAATCATTTTAAACGTATCCCGTTCAATCGTTTGCCGTATACACACCTAAATATGCGTTTGAACTACCCATTTTAAAACGATTAAAGGCTCAAGCAAACGTGAAAACTGATCAAGATTTTTTAGTGTTACCCGATCCCATTTTTTGGCAAGTGGTTTCTACCTTGGTGTATGAAAAATTATGAAATTTGTGCAAGGATTCCCATGACGAGTCGGACCCA
>BMAO01015684.1:0-85770 GCA_019973975.1 Trichonephila clavata
GAAGTTTTACGACTCATATAGTGTATTGGATGAAAAATCTGATTTGAGTTCATTTGTAGAAGTATAGCGCCAAACCCTTTCGCACTGGCATCGCAGTGTATTTGTAATGGAGCGTTTTGCTGATAAAGATGTAATACAGGTTCCTGAGACAAAATTTGCTTTAAAGAGAGAAAAGCTTGTTTTTGTATAGGACCAAAGGTGAATGGAACTTTGTCTCGTAAAAGATCACTTAAAAGTCGTGCGATTGATGCATAGTCCTTAATAAATTTTCTAAAATAGCCTGTTAGTCCTAAAAATGATTGGACATGACGAGTGTTTTTAGGTGTTTGGAAATTCATGACTGCATTTGTTTTAGCTGTTGAAGGACGAATAGTACCTTCTTCAATAATATGGCCAAGAAAAGTTAATTTCCGCTGAAGAAAATTACACTTCTTAAAGTTAAACTCTAAACCATAAGTAGCAGCAACATCAAATACTTTTTTAAGCTTTGCAATCAATCCCTTCACATTCAGAATTTGCCGGAATTAAAATGTCGTCCATGTATATAATAACAGTGTTGTTTTTTAAGAGATCTTTAAACACAATTTGAATGTATTTTTGAAATAGTGAGGGAGAATTACACAAACCAAAAGGAACTCTATTAAATTGGTATTGACCATTATGTGTTATGAAACTGGTGTATTTACGGCTATCAGGATAAATTTTGATGTGAAAAAAACTGTTTTTTAAGTCCAGATTTGAAAAGAGTATCGCTCCATGGAGTTGATCAAAAATGTCTTCAATGAGGGGTAGTGGAAATCTTTGTTTAATTGTTTTAGAATTAAGAGCACGAAAATCAACACAGAGTCTAGTTGACTGGTCTTTTTTCTTGACAAGAACTAAAGGTGCGGCAAAATTAGATGAACTTGGGGAAATTATTCCATCAGACAGCCATTGCTCAATTTGGTTTTCGACGATAATTTTTTCTGCTTGACTTAATCTTCTAGGACGTAACGCGATGGGTGTGTTATCAGAAAGGATAATTTGCATCTGTAAGTTTGTATCTTTAATTTTATTTGGTTTGTAAGACTGGATAAGGTTTTCAACTTCGCGACGCGTATCAACGTTCAAAATATGCGATAAATCTACTTGAGGATAAATTACATTTAAATTTGATAAATAACAATTCTCATTTTGAAAAAGCAAAGAGAGAGATTCGTTTTTATTATTAACTGGTAAAGAATTACAATCGCTAATTTTCAATTCAGAAAAAGATTTGTTTACGTTAGCTTCGCGCTGAAAATTAGTTATATAACATGTTTGATCCGATCTGGGCTGTGACGTCAGTTCATATTTCTTATTTTCTTTTTTATCGAATAATTTCTGTTTTGGAGAGTTTAAGGATTCATTTTTATTCATTGGGTGTTTTAAATTACTCGCGCAGTGAATGTTTTGTAATTGAATTGAGCCATTTGGCCTTGAACCTTCGCCGGAATGATTTGGGATAGTTTGCGGTGCAAAAGAATGCAAGCTCGACATATTTTGGCTAGCGAAATTATTTTGTCTATCATTTTTGTTTTTAGGCGAAAGAATGTTCTTAGAATGGGAGGAAGTAGGATTTTTTTCTGAAATCCGTGCATTTTCTTTTTCTGCTTTATTTAAATCATCAAAAATATTAGGCGGAACTATTAAATCACAATACAATTTATTACAGACAGCTGCAGTTACTATTATCGGGTTTTCACGAAAACTTGGAAGAGCTAATTTAATTTTAGTAAGTTCAGCTTGAATTTCATTTCCGAAAGCACATGTTAATTGAACAGTTCCTAAAGATTTTGTTTCGGGTGGAATGAGGGAGGATTTCACACACACAATATTCGCTCCCGAATCGATTAAAGTTTTCACGATTTTATCATTAACAAAAATATTTTCGTATTGCAATTCATGTAAGGATTCATTAAACATTTTACCTTCGACTTTACAAACAGGACCGGGATTTGAATTAGGTCTAGAATTGAAATGAGTTTCGTTTCTGTGAGAACCACTACGCGGGTTATTTGTTGAAGTGTTTGTTGAATAATTTGTGAAATTTTTATCACGAGAGTTGTGACGATTAAAGCCCTGAGACGAGTTATATTTTTGTTTTTTGCTGTCATACGGCGGTTGATGGTGTGTGTTGTCGGAATACGACTTTCGCTTTGCTACGAAGAAAACATCGCATTCCCTAGCCAATTCAGTAGGCTTAAACCAAGATTCGTTCTGGCGTATCGCGATATGTTGTTGCGTTTCTCGATCGAGGGTGGAAAATAATTTGTCGGCTATCATTAACTCACACAAAGTTTTAAAAACATTCGCATATCGAAGTTTACAATAATATTCAAAAGAACTTGTTAATCGTGACGAAAACTGTACGTGCGATTCGTTTGGCAATCGTTGGGCCCTACGGAAATTAATTAAGCATTCTTGTGGGGTTGGTTGGAATTCTCGTAAAATAATGTGTTTAACTTTCTCGTAATCTTGGTGTTCGTTTTCGGGGATATTAAGTAAAATACTGTTAGCTTTTTCACCGAGAATATTAATTAAGATCTCTGATTTTAATTCCTGTGGAACATTTTTGGTTGTAAACGCACGTTCAAGTGAATGAAAAAATAAATTATAATTTTCAGGTTTAGAAGGAACTGGCATACTAAGGGTCTTAACGGATTTAATGAGACTTTCTAAAAGGTTAGTTGACGGTGTTTCGAATGTTGCAGTAGTATTGTTTGAATTATTAGAATTTATAGCGGAGTTTATTTTCGCGAGTTCAATTTCTTTTTGAAGTTGAATGATTTTTTGGGCCGTTTGTTCGGCTTCTTTTTTCTCTAGTTCTGCTTGTTTTTTTTCTAGTTCTGACTCTTTTCGTTCCTCGACGAGTAAATTAAGCATATCCTTAATGAATTCAGGTTCGTTTTTGAAAGTGTCAGTTTGTTCTATAAGTGCTTTTAAATTCACAAGCACGTAGCATTTTCTGGGACAGTAACACCTAGTTCTTTAGCGGCGGTTATCAGATCTTCTTTCTTAGTATTCCGATACATTCTGAGTAAAAAAAGTTTGATCCTACCTGATTTGATGATATCGGTTTGTAGACTGGAGATAGATTTCGCTTATAAAAGCTATCCGTTTGCGAGATGAGTTCACTTTTCAAGGCGATGATTGTAGTTACGAAGCATGGAGTTTACACTCTTGATGCGATGAATAGGCGGGGAAATTGGCCTTTTTGTTTCACTGGAACACTTGGACGATGCCGAAGAGACTTTTGGGTCGAGTCTTAAGCTTTGGTTTGGCTTGGTGATGGAGACGGTAGTATTGGTGTCTCGGAGCGGAGGATTGGCTCTTAGTAGGCGTCGGAGTATTTCGTTGATTCAGCATTCGCCATTGTGTTGGGCGATTTCGATGAGCGCCGTTTATTTTGGGCGACTTTTGATTTTAACGCGGGTTCAAAAACCATTAAGAAGGTTACGAGGTCGAACCCTCATGTAACAGAGAGGGTGGTGTCTAGGGGTATGTTGAATGAAAGAGAGACGTTAAAGTTTAAGGATATTTAATGACATCTACAGGTTGTTAAACCTGACTAGGCGCGCGCTGCTGGGGAAGAGTATGTCTACTCCTTCTCCCGCTTACATCCGGGGGTTACAGAGATTGGCGCTGGTGTCGCCTGAGCGTATACAACATATATAATCTTAATATAATTCATATACTTAAAATTATTGGGTTCAGATTAAGTTTTGCTTCATATAAAAGATATGGAATATTTTTAATAACATTGTACTACAGCTTCACAGTGAACTAATACTAACAGTACGATAAAAATGTTTGGGGACTCCACACAAATAACGTTTTCTTAAAATCTAATGGTAACCATGGTAACGGATCTCATACACTTCCCTCCGAAAGTCTGCGTACAAACGATTCTTTTTCATATTTATGCAAAGATCGCTAATTAAATGAAGTCTTTCTGAATCAACACTATTTTTTATTGGTTTCTCTAAAATCGTAAATTCAAATAGTATAAGCAACAATCACCTGAATATTATATAAAATAATTGGTTTGGGACATGGTAGAACAGCCATGGTTTCACACTGTAAGCCATTTGCTCGGTACCTTTGTCTTTCTGAAAGAAAAAACCATCACTCACCGCAAGTTTCTCATCACTTGCCCGGTTATTTTACTTCAAGTTCAAATAATCAATTTTCCAACCCAAATGCTACCTATTCACCCCCCAAACATTATGCCTCCTCCATGTGTTTGAGAGTCGAAAAAAGATTATCTTTCTTAAGATATGTGTTGGTATTCTTTTGTCCTTTTTGCCAAAAATACAAAAATTACTTTCAATTGAATGTATTCCTTTTTTTCAATAATTATGTATCCTACTTTGGTGTTTTTTGGCAAAGGTCATTTTCTGAGTTCTGTTCACTAGAGAGATGAATGGCTTCTTGAGCGCACCTCGGCCGTGATAGTAATCTTTTCTCAGTTCTTTTCGAATTGTAGTTAGAGTCACACTTTTTTGCCATGTCTCAGCAACACTTTTAGCTATTGCTGAAGCTTATAGTTTTGAATTTATTTTTATAGAGCGTATTACAAAGAAAGATTCTCGAGGTAACACTGCAGACGGGCGGCCGGATCTTCGCTTGGACATTAAAATTTTAGTTGATTTGTAGTTTATGTGAACTTTTGTGAATCAATGAATGACTCCTACTAATAGTATCAGAAGTTGCTTTAAAAATTTTTCCTCTTCTAAAGAAGTATGATGATTTTTCTTTCAATAATATATTGATCTCTCTATTCTATTAATTGCCATGGAATCACAAAAGCTTTCAAATATCAAATCCTAGATAAATCGTAAAAGAAGCTTATAATTACTTAAAAACAAGATTTAGTGCAATTATTTTACAATAAAAAGCTCTATTTTGTAAGCAGACATTTGCCGCGGGTGGTTGGTGATGATTTGGCGGTTGATTCTTGTTTTTTCGTGTTAAGGTGAATTTTGTTACTGTTGCTTGAATAAAGAAATTTTGAAGAGTCCCTGACAGGTATATTGATTCTCTGGAGCGAAATTTTAATAGTAATTATATAGCATAAACACGTATGATGATTGTCTGTACGCAGACTTCCTTTGGCAAGTGTATGTGTGATCAAATCACGAAGACAACATCTGAGCCAATACTTCCATCTAAGTCACACCTTTAATCGTATTTCCACCCAATACACAGAAACCTCTTTTAAACAAATGACGATATTAAAAAAATATATCTATAATTAATTAGCATATCAGTGAAATATAATCATATATAAAATTATCTCAATTTATTAAAAACACATATACAGCGTTATTTGAAATGATCATTGTTAATTGATAAACAAACCTGTCACGGTCAGATTATTTTACAATATCTCAACTATATTTTTACACTGCTTTTTCAAAATAACGAGCAAAACAGCAACTAAGACTTTTTTAACAGAGATCTTTTCGGAAGATTCTAAAAACCTTATTAGTGTTCTTTTAGGTTTCAGGTTACAAAAGCATCATGTGTAAAATAAACTTGGCATTTATTTTGGAGACTTTTAATGATCTAACCAATTTCAGATAAATCTCGAATAAAGCCATCATCCAAATTAAGTTGAAAGGGGAAAAAAAGTTTTCCATACACGTAAAGTTTTCAATCCAATTATCTTCAAGATCGCAAATTACTAGGAGCATATTCTTTGTAATTAGAGTAAAAAAAAGTTTGAAAGTTAATTATGGTAAAACCTAATAAAACAAAAATTAGTAACGTAAAATTCTATCCCAAAACTAAAATTTACAGTCAAAAATAGTGAATTTTCGATTGAAAAATTTAATTTTTGAAAATGATTTGATGTTGAGAAAATCTTCAACATCAAATCATTTTCAAAAATTAGAATTGATTTAAGAAAATAAAGAAAAAATAATTAAATTGGACGTATAATTTTTAAAAAATAGTCATTAAAACACAAAAAGTATTCGAATAAAATAATGAAAATTGAAACTCTTTTAAGCATTTTTGTATGTTAAATGCAGCAGTTCTGTTCACAGTGATAAAAATCAAAAACATTTGCACGTATTACAAATATTGTACCGCCAATTTCTTTTTTTTTTAAAGTTACTTAATTTATTAAGTTATATTAACTATCCGTTAATAAATAAGAGTATTACATTTCTTTTGTAACAAATAAACGTTTTTGAAAAGTTCTATAAGTTGATACATTTTTATTTTTCGTTAAAAACATTTCTTAATCTGTTCTTTCTTTTTCTGAAAAACTGAAAGAAAAATGATAAAAAAAAATAATAGTTTAAGACGATTAATTTATTGTGTAATAATTTAATAATAGTTTTTATATAAACAAAAAAATAGAATGTTGAACGCTAATCTTGCTTTGAACAGCTAAGCCTCTGAACAATTTCCTTTGAGTAAATTAAGCCCCCCTAAAAGGTTTTCTCTTAAGAATGTTTTAACGATAATTTGTTTTTTTAAAAATAAATAAAGTGATTTAATTTTTATTAAAAATTTATTGTAAAACTAATGTTAAATATTTTAATTGTACTATTTTCTTTTTTTTTTTCATTCTTTTTTTAAAAAATTTCCAAATGAATTTTTAATGACAAGTTTTCGGTTAACTATATTTGGTTTCTTAAGAAAATGTGTCAAACAAAAAATAAATACAGTATTAATATCGTTTCATAAATGAAAAAGTATTCAGTAATAGAAATAACAAAGTTACATTACGTTTGATGGTTTCTTAAGTAAATCTAAAACATTACAAAACGTTATAAAAAACATTCGTAAAAAAAGAATCAACATTTTTAAATCAAATAATTTAAAAAATATTAAAGAAATTAATTTTTTTAATGGACAAGTTATCTATACTTTTAATAATGAACTAATCTTGTTTTGAACTGACAGATGTTTTTGAAGTCAAAATGAAAATTCCAAAATACATCCGTACTTAATGACTTATGAATATACATACACGCTATGTTTTAACACAGCAAGCTTCAATTCTATAAAATTTAATGAAGAGGACAAAATCTCTTTGTAACTTTTTTCTTTCTTTAATTGCTTTTTCAGTCCTCTCTAAACCAAAAACTTAATCATCCAAAGCTTTTAATCCCTACATCTTTATTAAAAGTAAATTTTTTCTCCTTTTTATAATCAGCTTAGTTCGAAGCATAAAAAAAATCCCTCTGTTTTGAAAGCTATTCAGAAAATTTCAGCTATCTTTTTTCCTAAAAGAAAAGCAATTTATTTTCCCCATAAAAAAATCTTTTATTTACTAGTGATCTGACTTTTACCGAACGTAAAAACTTCTGTCAGGATTTGCATAAAAGCTAATGAGCTAATTTACATGACATTAATTTCTAACTCAGTATTTTTTTTAAAAAAAACACCAACTTCCACATTTCATTCTCTTTCAAAAACAAAATGGTAATTTAGGAATTTTAGGGATAATTTTCCAAATCCATTCATTTGAAAGAAAAATTAAATCCGATTTATACCAGGCATGCGTATTTTCGCATATTATCCACACATCATAAATTCCGTTTTAATTTTTAATATTTAAGAGAAAAATGGTAATTAACTTTCTGTCATGCAGTTGTATTCAGAATAATTATTTAACGCAAGAAATCAAACATGCTCAAAGGAAAAATCAAAATACACAGGCTAAAATTCACACGCGGAAATCTACTATTTAAAAATAGAAAAAGAAAATGCATTTGTAGGATTAGAGAATAAATTTTTCAATCTATTTAAAATACAGTACAACATCGTTTAACCGAATCAATTGGGACAGGACACCGTTCGGATAAGCGATTGTTCGGATAACCGAAAACCGAATGCGATCCATGCAGTATGTACTGGACACTATACAAATAGTGAAAATCATCACATGCGGGAAACATGCTTGAAGAAGAAGCAAAATAGGTGCAAAACGTCGCAAATTTATCTTGATTGGAGAAAATAATCACTATTTTTCGCTATACCATTGTACACCTTTTTTCAATGCAAGGTCTCTGATTCTCTTCAGCAGCAGTAGTTGTAGTAGGACCGCACTCTGATTGTTGTTCGTACCACTCCATAGCTGTCTCTAACGCAGTAAAGGCGTCAGAATTTGCTACTTTCGTTGTTGTTGTCCTCGTCTTCATCCGTTTCATCGTCGACAGGGTCGGATTCTTCTTGCATGGAAGTCACAATCTCGTCATCATTTAGCAATTGAAATCCACAGTCTTCTGCATTGCATGCCATCCGGGTTTCTACATCAACAAAACTCAACAAAGGAGCACGTATACAACTCTTCACTTGGAAACAAACTGACCTAATATTCCACACAGATGTTTACCAAATCACACAGCTAAAATTCCCCAAATATCCCTCGCCTTGGTTTTTCCCGTCACTTTTGGCCTGACAGGAAACGAATGTTGAGCATTGCACTGTTCGAAAACGTATCCGGAATTTGGTTCGGATATTTGACGCTCCGGATAATAAACGTTCGGATAAATGACGTTCTACTGTATTGGATATCTAAAAGATATTCATATCTACTATTCATTTACAAATCACTGATAAGGCCCGTTCTCACATACATTACATAAAATTGGGAAATGACCGAGAGAGGCAAGGAAACTTTCTATATTTGAAAGAAGAGTCCTTAGAAGTATTTTTGGAGATTTAAAATGTGATAATATTTGGAGAGAAAGAACCAATTTAGAAATTGTTCCACTTTTTTAAGAACCAGATATAGTTAAATTTATTGCAATACCAAGGTTAAAATAAGCAGGACTCCTGATAAGATTGGATGGCAATTGAGTCACGCAAAAGATATTTGTAACCAGACTATAAGGTGCTCGAAAAAGAGCAAGACCAAAACTCAAGTGGATCTATTGTCTAAAAGAAGATCCGAAAACTATTAATGTCGAATACTGGAAAAGTCAGGCCAAGAATAGGACAGCTTGGAATATAATTCTTAGGAAGGCCAAGGCCCACCCTAGGTTGCCGAGCCATTGAAAAAGGAAGGAAACGATATTCCCACAAATATTCTCCAGAATTTCACAGACTATAGCAAAAATAAAACATGAGAGTTGTGGTAATGATGTCTTTGTCAAAACATATCAAATAGCTCGACTATCAGGATTAGAAACGTTGGGCACTGTTCTGTTTTCCATGCAGAACTAATTGAAATTGAAGAAGGCTGCAAAGCCCTGCACTGCCTATAAATATATCTGGCTTCCTTCATGACCTTTTATTTAACAGTAAATCTGTTCACAAAATATGTATTCTGTTTATTTTGAGATTTCAGTAGAGTTTTAATATAATCGATGGCTTTATTTTTCACATTAGTATGATTTGACGTGAAGGGTGTTCAATTTTGAATAAGCCATTGCTGCATTCGACTTTTTTTTTACCTCGAACGATACTTAATGGCAGACAAATTCTGTATCACCAGTACATGTAAAACCCATTGATAAATAACTTTCACTGTAACGACGAACCTTTTTTGCACCTCTTCCTTAATCAGTCTTTTAAAATTCTTAAATTTTGGATTCTAAATCTGCATTACTAATAATATCTTCAGAATATTTTGGGTTAATTGTCTCCAAGTATCTCCACATTTTCACAGTTATAATCTGCAAAAGAATTTTAAAATGGAAACATAAGCAAAAGAAAATACTATATAGTAAAGTGGTAAAATAAAACTATGCACAAGCACGCACTCTGTTTAACTTATCACATAATTCCAAACTTTTTGTCTCACTAATACATATTCAGAGATCCAACCGAAGTTACCAGAGTACGAAAACGAATCAAGAAAAGATTGTTTTCAAATTTTGTGACGTGTTATATCTCTATTTCGGAAACTTAGTTCCATGAGTGAGTAAACCAGTAATCATAAATGTCACGAGGTAAACACAAACACGAAGAACACGAGGGTTATTGACGGTGAACTCGTAATTTTGAGCCACGGTCAAGTGAGGAGGACAACACCTGAACTGGAAACCCTTCTTCAAACTACCACACAACGCCAATAGGAAGTCTTTGAGCCACGGCAGATTTAACGTGCATCACCCTGTCTACAGGGAAGAGCTTCAGTGGCGTTTAGGCTCGAACTCATGACACGCCGGCTACAAGATCGTGATCATAGCCTCCGGACTAGCGGTTCTTAAAAGTTTCAATCACTACGACCCCCCCCCCCTTTATGTATCAGTGCGACCTCGTGGACACTCCAAATTTTTCAACATCCCTCCCCAATAATATTCTTTGTCAAAATACAAGTTATAGTAGAGTTTTTTCATTTGTGATCTATTTGTGATGGATGGACTGTCCCCAAGGACGAATGTACGAAATAATTTACGAAAGTTAGAAGGAGGATTAGCTATAGTCAAAACAAACACAATTTATTTACAAGTCTCAACAACCTAACAAACCTGAACAACCCAAGTTAGGAAATGTACCTTTAAATAAATATGGGAGCAAAAGCGAGGAAGACGATATGAGTAATATTTAATTATAGATTTAATCACTTACTCTAGGAACGTCTTAGTCGTACATATTCCAAATAATTGAAGTACATTCCAAGTTAATCTACTTCAAGCCAACGCTAATCCAATTTAAATCGTCAATCTTAAATATTAAGTCAATAATCTACAGAACACTCTCGCCTAGCTTTTTTTTTTACTTTACGTTAATCACTAACTGCTATCATTTACTTCTAGCCTCTCTCTCCTCGAAACTGAAAGTTAATGTTTTAATATAAGCCTTGAATTGCATAAGTCACATCTTCTTCTTCGGGAGAAAGTTATTAATAGAATAATATACTCCAAGAGGATTAGTAGGAGGTACGCGAATAGACCCGTTACATAGTCTACTATGGCACATCTTTCAATTTTTCCATGAGACCTTTCAGAGACTTCAAAAAAGGGAAATCTCAACGGTACATGAAGAACTTCGCGGGTCCCCTAAAGAGGGGATACAGACCCTTAGGGGTCAAGCGGACCACAGTTTAAGTACCGCTGCTCAAGGCCACCAAGGTCACGAAATCTTGTTGGGAAACGCTGCTTTAGATTATTATTATCAAACCTGACTTGCATTAATCTTTTGTTTTTATTTTTTAAGACAATTTTGTTCACAATTTAAATTTTTAGGTTGTTTTTCTTTTGGCAATAGCCCGTTTAGGACCATGATCATATATATATATGTGAATCATTACAGGGAACACGGTATCATATTTGAGATTGCGTTTTGCCCACACATTCTGAGACCCGTAATCATATCAGTGGCCGTTGGAATTTATGGAACTTGGAATGGTTATAAACTATAAATTGCGGCATATTCTATTACAGTAATGGTTTTTTTTTTTTTGGAATTTTTAAATGAGGTTAGGCTTAACTAGAAAAATAGCCTGGTCCTGAACGGGGTAATTTAATAACACAACCGTGACTCTTTAATACTTCAAAGCTAAATGTCGAGAGTAAAGAATTTTCTATTATGTTAATATAGGTCATATTAGTCAGTCACATAGTTAGGAAAAATTGCAGTAAAAAGTAAAATTTTCATTATTAAATTTAATGCTAGGTGAAATTAAATTTCACCGATCAAAATTTAATCTGCAGTACAGTTACGTAGTGTATATATGTACTTTATATATTGGATTAATCTTTTTGTAGATTTAAAATCGAATTAGTTAAAGAATTTCAGGGTAAACTAATTTTTAATCTAAAGAACAATAAAATTTTAAAACATTAGATAGCACGCAGACAGATCGCATTTGTCTATTAAAATTAATGAAGAAAATAATTTTTTTTTAAAATAAGAGAAAACCTTTACTAATTAAGGAAGATTAATGAAATAAGAGGCTTTTGAGGTGAAGCTGTTAAGTTTTAGTAAACAATGTTGAGCTCTCTTGAGAAATTTAATAAATCAAAAAATAAAACGAAAGCAAATTAAAACTTTCACACAGACATAAATGGAATTTTTTTAAAAATATAATAGTAAAAAAAATTCTTTAGTGGTACTTGTCAAATAAATTAATGAATTCAGGGAATATGTTTAATTAACTTCTATTTTGAATAACTCTTATTTACATTACCTGAAAAATTAAAACTAACAACCGTTATAAATATTAATCGTCGACTAACGTTGTAAGTATTTTTTAAGAGCACTGCTTTTTATTAATCAGTAATTATAGTCATTCTTTATTATTTTTTTACTCATACTTTTAAATTAATAAAAAACAAAATAATATCAACTATTTTAATTATATTAAATGCTTACAAGACAAATGAATATAACAAAAGCAAAATGGCAATCCGTCGCTTATACGAGGGTTGATCAGAAAAAAAGTTTATAAGTCGAATAAAGAAATATTTATTAACAATAGACAGAAAATACAAAAAGGAATTAAGAGGCATGCGTGTCTATCAGATTTCGACATAATCATCAATTCTATTTAGGCATTAATTAGAACGCAGAACCAACTTGTTCAACCCGTTTTGGTAGAAATCCTGTTCATTGATAGAGGTCTAGTGGATGCTTTCACAGCACTGTCTTGGAATATCGCAGCACATATGCTGCACGCTAACATAGTTCATTCCCAGCTCTGAAGAAATTTCACTCAGACCCGTCAATCATTTTGAATCCTTTCTTCAATTCGTGGCATGGTGATTTCTGTCGTTGAAGAACTTGGCTGGCCGCTCCCTGCCATATTTCGGTTTTCAACATCCTGTCTGCCTGATTGAAATGAGTGGCACCATTTCGTTACATGTTGCCTGCTCATTGCTTTTTCACCATAAACTTCCACGATTTGACTGTGAATGTCAGATGTGGCTTATGAAAAACGAATCACGGCTCGTTCTTACAAACGAGACGAATTTCCAAAGCTCTTGCCATTTCAATCGTCCTGAACCGTCAGGGAACTTTCACTGCCTAGCCGCAAATCAGTTGTACGACAAGTAGCGCCATCTGTCTCCATTCTGGGGAAATAAAATTTCTCCACAACATGTAGTTTTCAAATGATGTCGCTTGTAACCTTTTTCCTGATTATCTCTTGTTTTATCTTATAGAAAAAATCTAAAATAAATCTTAAAAAAAATCTTAGTATCTTATAATTTTTCTTCCGAATCTAAGACATTAGTTGATTTTAAGGTTTTACAGGATGCACGGGGGGGGGGATAAATTTAATAAGCCATAAACACTTAAGCTGCATGTGGACTGGGGACATCAGGCATAGATTGTATGTAACGGGAGAGGGTCGTTCAATTTCGTCTATATGGGGGAAAGTTCGGTGGTTCTCTCAAAGCGTTTATTGAATAAACTGGTGTATCCTGAAGAACCCATGACCGTGGTAGTCTAGTGGTCATAGTCATAGCCGAGCTCGTGCCCGGCGTGTCACGAATTCGAATCCTCATGCCATTTAAAATCCGCCGTGTAGATTGACGTGGTCCTCACGTTGCCGTAATGTGAAGTGGAGTGCCAGCTCAGATGTCTTCTTCATCACTTGACCGGGGCTTAAATTTATGAAGTCCGTTTCTAATATCCCTCATATTGTTTTATAGTACGACGTTAATAAACCCCCTTTCACTTATCCTAAGGAACATCACATGCTGTTTTTTCTCACACGGCAAAAATTTTAATTAAGATTAAAAAAAATTAACAAAAACGACAAGTGGCTCTATGTGGCATCAGCTGAAATCACCTCTACCATACACACGAAGTTTCCATCGTCCGCTCTTGTTCTGAGAGCAGTGATCAAAGAAAACTGTACCATGCTGAACTGCTTATTTTCACAGGGACCTAAAGCGAATGCCTGCTGCCTACATTGAAACCCTGGACATGGTTGTAAATCTCTGAAAAAGGGGTGGTATAAGGAAGATTGCAAGTGTTCCAAAAAAAATCCAGCTTCCTTTGACATAGCTTTCATGACTCAAGAATGATCGGCTACCTACATTGAAACTCTGGACATGGTTCTAAATCTCTGAATAGTACAGGGAATATTGTAGGTGTTCCGAAAGAATTCAGCTTCCTCTCACATAGCTTTCATGACTCAAGAATGATTGGCTGCCTATACTGAAACACTGGACCTGGTTGTAAATCTCTGAATAAAGGGGTGGTACAGGGAAGATTGTACGTGTTCCAAAATAATTCGTTTTCCTCTCACATAGCTTTCATGACTCAGAAATGATTGGCTGAAAATTTCATAATCATGTGATCACAAACAAATGGCTTACTAGCTCTCCAGATTTTAACCCCTTAATTACTACATCTCAGGCATCACTGAGAGAGAGATTAACAAGCAGCCTCAAAACAGCAGAGTTGACGAACATGAATTAGGCAAACTTGGATAAAGGTCATTTCTGGTCTAGTCTTGTAACTTTTGGCCGGGGCTCAAAATAACGAGGTCCGTTGCCAATTGCATTAGGTGCGACGTTAATAAGCAATAAATAAACCGGATTTGCAACTGTTTTAGAAGTCATATCGAAACCGTAATCGAAGTGCTGAAGGTAATTTTATGGAGTAAGACTTAACGCAAATCTAAAAATACATGTTACAATACAATTACTAAAAAATACTAAAATAAAAATAAATACTAAAAATACCTGTTAACATCTTCAAATCATTTTGTTTTCAAATACCTCACGAATCCTGCATATCACTCAAGACAGAAAAATATGTCATATTTCATCATTTATTTCGTATTCAAATCATGCTAACCATTTACTACATGTACTTCTATCATAGTCGACAAACCATTTGTGAGTTTAATGTATTTAGTGTAAATCGGATTTAAGGAAAGCTTCCTTTTCCTTAATCCAATTTTTGATCTGTCCAAGTAAAATCTTTACTTGCAACTCAATTCAATATCCGTATTATTGTCTGCTCCAATTAGAATCAAAAGGAAGCTTTATACATAAGTTCTTCAAACTTCTGTACGGTACTTGATTCTTTACGAGTCAAGGAATTTGTATCAAAACTTACAAAAAATGGTTAAAAAGAGTTATAACTTTACAAGTTATTGGATTAATGTACAACAAGTTTATTTTTATTCGTAATGATAGAGGCTTTAATAAAGCTTTCTTTGGAATAACATTAAATTGGTCAATCATTTCCTTTAAGCCAGAAATTCTTTTTAAATCCTAGTTGTGATTTAAAATTTCTTAACTACGAATTAGTAATCAAGGGGGGTATTATAATTCCTATAAATAAATTATCAATAGTAAGGTATACTTAAGCTTTATCTAATACTGATTTCCTAAAAGAGCATTGTTCTTTTTTTGTAAAATAATGATAAATTTATCGAATCGTACTTTATGTACTTAATTTTATTCTTCAAATTTTATCCACGTATTGATTTATATATTAGATTGAGTACAGTTGTTTTGAACAAGTTGGAGAAAGAATAACAAGATAAAGTTTACTGCATTTTATGCGTATTGTGTGTACATAATTATGTCAGCCAAAATTTCATTATAAATACAAAAAGTATCAGTAATATTAAACACATAATAAAAGAATATCTATCCACGATATATAGTGGGCATTATTTTGTAAACGCGTTAGGAATTGAATTTGTTAAAATACTTTAGAGAATACTCCAATGTTTTTAAGGCCAATTGTTGCAACTAAACCCCAAAACAGTGAAAATAAATATATTTTTACATTAATTAACAATAAAAAGTATCAAGTGGAATCAATTTAACAAGCATGACTTCCACCTTGAAAGATCTATCTTATTTTCTTTCACATTTCACTCATATTTTTGAAGAAGATTTTTTCAACAAATATTCCTAAAAAAGTATCTTTGTTACATACTTAATCCCATGTTGTGTCATTTTAAAAATATTTTATGCAATAGAATAGAAAGATACAGCATTATGCCTCTTGTCACTCCTGTTTCTTTTTGCATATAATAGTTTCAAAAATAGTTTTGTCTTAGTTAAAAAAAATTAAGAGAATCCACTTGGTTGGTCAAAAAAATACTTAAACTATATTCTCTTTTATGCATTTATTATTTCTGTGTTAAGTAACATTTCATTTCATATAATGTTACACTTCTTTTGCGCTAAGGAAAGTTTTAAACTAAGTTAAATTTCTTATAATGGCATTTTTTTGGTTGTATATGGTTTAGGTGCAGCGTCTGTATGGAAATATCTGAAAACCTTCCGATTTAAGGTATCATTTAATAAAATCTTTATCAGAGATGGTTAACGATTAGCACACGTGCCAATGGTGCCCTGAGTGTGCCCGCGACACAATATTTTGGGCACGCCAGCGATCAAAATGGTTTGCATTTTATTTCAAAATAATAAAGTTCACTGTGAAGTATTACGAACAAACGCGAGTGATCGGTCGTGATGTGGCGGGGAGCATATTCGTTTGTTACTGTCTTGTCTTAGTTACATCATGGCCTACAATTGCTTACGATTCAAAATTTGTTCTGCGCAAAGCATAGTCAATTTCATTAACACATCTGCATTTTAAAGTTTATCTGTGTTATGTTTACGATATTTAACATGGGTAGCTCAGAAAAAAAAAAGGGGGCCAGATAATAAGTGTAACGGAGAATTTCTATATATATATATATATATATATATATATATATATATATAATTTGGTGAATCTAGAGAAACAGGCATTATTAATAAAGGCGACAAAGCGGTGTTTGTTTTATGTTCTGGAATAGTGGTATGCAGAACATTATCTGTGAAACGGTATTTTGAAACAAATAGAGAATCCTCTTGTCAACAAAAGTGAGAGAGAGAGAGAGAGAGAGAAACGCGCAAAAATAATTAATTGCTTAAAAAACGATTGGCAGATGACTCCAATTGCGCATGTATTCTACTAAAAGTAATACCTTATTATCCTAATATAAGTTATTTGTCATCCAATCTGCAACAACACAACTCACATTAATGTTACTTTAATTTGAATTAGACGTATAACTAAAATATTTACAATTATACAGTGCAAAAGGTATTTTTTCGTAGTAAATTATAAGAGTTTTGAGTTTCTAGTATTTAGTTTCATTTTTTTATAATAATCACAAGTCAAAATTATTTGACGGCACGCCTATATCTCATTAAACAATTTCTTAGAAAAAATGGTACGTTGATCCATAAAGGTTCACCACCTCTGATCTATAGGAAATATAACATTTGGATGAAATCAGAATATTCATTTTTCCTTTTTTCATGAGTTTTGGAATATTATGGAATTTTTTTTAACTATTATATCTATGACGGATTTATGCACGACCTTATGATTAATCCTCTTGAAGAAACTTTGGGGCTAGCTTTCACGTTAATTCACAGCCATCTTCGAAGAAGAAACCTTGATATGTAAATTATTTTGACTATATAAATTCAAGGTTTTATAAATGTAAGATAGAAGGAACAGGGAAACTGTTGCGGTGATTCTTAGTTGAGATTTGTTTCATTATTACAACATGAGTTAAGGAAGGAGTTTTCTACTCTAATAAATTTGTGGATTAAGGTTTAAGAATCTAAGACAGATTGAATTAGATTAAATTAAACATATCACTTGCGTTTGTTTACTTAGAGTTGTTTACTTAGAATAGATTGCTCTCTTTATATATCACTCCTAGGGTCTCTTCTTGCAGTTTCACTTATGGTTGATTAGTGTGTTTGAATAGTAATAAAATAATAATTATTATAGATGTTTCTGGTGATGCTTTGTCCCCCCCCCCTCCACCCTTAGGTAGGCAAGACGGTGAAGGAGTGACTTCAAATAGGTCGCGCTCACATATCGTTTAACTTCATTTTAAAATATAGCAATATTTTCATGCCGTAGATGAAAATTCATCAAAACCTTAGTGATACTTTATTTTTAGAAAATTATAAAAATTCATTGAAGAATGATGAAATTAAGCCGGAAGTATATTTATACAAGTTTGCTCACAGATGTGATCTTCATTACCTGATCATGGTTTTAAATTGCAAAAACCAGAGCAAAAACCTTCAAGTAGTTTCTAATAACCCAACATACTCAATTTTAGTGCATAGTTCCAACAGCATATTTTTTTCCCTCGTATATTTTTACGATGGAGTTTGGTTAACATTAATCCCTTAATATGTTTGCCTGTACACCGTACGGGCTACCGAATTTTGACCGCAATGGGTTTGCCCGAAGGCTGAACGGGCACAGCTATTTTCTTCATTTACAACTTCGATTTGCACATAATTTTGATTCTTTAAATGGGAGTATTATTGCTTGTAATTTTAAGAGATGCAGTTTGTACATGGTACAGAAATGTTTCTCATCCGGTATTTTCTTTGTGGTGAAGAAGGGAATTTTTCTTTGAATTTTGAAAATATTCGACAAAGAACTGTAATTTCTGAGGCAATGTGCAATTTATCGCTTGAGAAGAAATGAAAATGGAAAGATAATCCAAAAAAGCCGGTATTATTTCATTTCTCTTTTCAATGTAAGACTTTGTATTACACCATGCTTCAAATTGAGTTTGTGCGCGTGCGTGTGTGTGTCTACACAAAACCCTCAACCGTTTAAAAAAGAGGTACGAACATAAATATTTTTCTAAGTAAGATAGAAATTTTTATAAGGTATATGAAACAATCTTCATAGCATGCAGAGTACCTATAAAAATCAAACATTTAGGGGTTTTTATGCTCCACAATTATAAAATTTAAAAAAAATAGTATGAAAACTTTAAAATTAAGAATAAAAAAAAAGATGTGCTTCTATTTTCTCATTCCATTAAATATCATATTTAGTAATATGCAATGAAAATATCTGCCTTTTTGTAAAGCATTTTGGGCGAAAAGGATTATTGATTAAGGGGACACAGTACGATTCAATTGATAAAAATCGGTCAAAAAATCAAATCTAATTATTTTAGCCTAAATTAATCTTTATATACTTTTCCATAACCTCACAAAATTTGAAAACTATAAACTTAAGAAACGCAGGATTATGATAGTTTTTACGTTCTTTTTTATTCACATCCCTATGGCAAATCAAAACTTTAAACTTACTTATCTCAGAAACATAAAATACCTAGTTTGTCTTCATTTAAAATGCTAAGGCTGTTTTTCTATTGCGCCTAATGCTTTGATTTTTTTTACCCATTGCTAATATTACATGTAACAAAAGTTGGTATGCCTTTTTGAATCAAAGCAATACTTATTTTTTAAAAAATAAGGCCTTTTTTTAATTCAGTATACATTTTTAAAGAAATTTTCAATAAGCCTTCATAAAAAGAAGTATTGTACAAATTGCAATCGTGTTACCGCAAAACCCATACCAACTTTTACTATACATAGTTTCACGTACTTGTAAATCAAATTTCATGCATGTATGTACATTTTTGTAAATTTTTGTACATTTTAAAATCATTTCAAAAATTTGAAGTTTTTTCCATAAAAAATTAAATGGCTAACTTTTTATGAAATTTTGAGCACAAAATCTGTTTTACATAGTAAACACACATAGGAGGCAACCAAAAAAAATTTTAAATCCTTAAATTAAAAATTTTTGCGTAAATTGTACCATGTCCCCTTTAAATGTTAGGACTCGTAAATATCACATTAATAGCTAGTATAATTATTTAAGGCTAATAACTAATATAAACATTTAAGGCTAATAACTAATATATAAAAATGCAATTGAACAATAACAAACATGTTAGTTAAGTTAATAACATATAGATTTAACACTAGTTCGCAGATTTAATTGATCTGAAGTTGCTTAGAAAATTTCTCTATCTCCCTCTATTTCTTTCTATTTACTATTACTTTTGCGTACATGCTGGAAATATAAATTGAAAAATGATTTACAATGAACAAAGTACACATTTAATAAAAATTTCTGTCCTAAAACGTTGCAGCATTATCATACACATATTCAATTCTCATGCCTTGACCCTCAAATTCGGCGAATTGGCGTCACTGCAGCAAGATATAACCCTATCTCACTTGTTAGGTCATGAGTTGTCAGGGCCTCCTTCCCACTCAGATAAGCCTTCATACACGCACTCATCGACCAAGCACTTATCCATGCAGATATATGATCTTCCTATCTCAGACAACGAAGACTCAGATAAGCCGCTTTGACAACCCGATCCCGAATATTTATTCTTTCGTTCTTGACAACATTGTTAGATTTGTTTTTTATTCAATATCTTTCGGATTCAGAGCGGGTTGAAAGAAAAATACTCTTTGCGATATTTTTTTTCTTAATGCAAATTTTATGCGAGTCAATAAATTTGCTTGGAATATCTGATATTATCTTCATGAAGACGCTTAACAAGTTACGAAGAAGTATGAAGTTTTTAAAGGAAAAAAAATTAATTGAAGTTATAGTTTTATGATCTAATCTCTGCTATTCTTTTGCGGAAATTGTTAGATTGTTGTTACAGATAACTTTTTAAAAACTTTTTTTTTTGTTTTACTTGGAGATTATTTTTGAAGAATAAGTTAAGATTATAGCTGCCAAACTGTCAACTAGATAATAATGAAACATTATAAAATCATTTGCATGTAACATTGATAAATATTTATTTAGATTACTGAAGCGATTTTATCTTTTTAATTAAAGGAGTTTCATTTTTCGGAAACGTTCATCAGAAAACCATTTTTCTATAAAAGAAATTATTGATTGAAAAACGGCACTTTTTAAAAATAAATTTTTGCCTTTACTAGTCTTTGAAGTCTTGATTCATACATGACTTGTAACTGAAGGAGTAATTTTTACCAAGTTCTTCGTATATTTATTCCTATTATCACAGTCCACACGAAAAAAAGAACACAAAATTAATTTGCCCGTAAATTCTTAGTAATTTAACTTTAATTTCCTTTCTTTCAGAATAAACTATTAAGCCATTATCTCTTTTGGAATAATATTTTTTTCCAGAATTCTCATTCTACAAGTCATTAATTCTCCATTTCTTTTCAGACCCTCGTTTCTCTGTCTCTCATTCAATTTTTTTTTCATAATAAAGGTACCTATTATCTTTAATTGAAATTGATTTTTGTAATATACTTTTATAAATACAACATCTTAGAAATGGAGTGAATTACAGCGTAACAAAATGAAAAAAATAGATGGTTTCTTTATATATAAGCTTTGTCATTACAGATCTGTAATTACATGTTTCTTTTTATACTTCTAATATTTATTACGCTCGCTTAGCAATCGCAATCTCTTATGTGTATCTCAAATACCGTATTTATTCGAATCTAAGCCACCATTGATTCTAAGCCACACCCCAAATTCTCAACAAGATTTTGTGAAAAATGAAGAATAGAGTAAAATGGTTTATCGATATCCTATTTTAGGAAATTAAAAAAAAATTAAAATGAAAACTAATAAGAAGTGAAAAATTAATTATTTTATCAATATTATAATTTTTAAATACACACATGAACATGTAATTAATCCAAATGCACCATCCAATGAATTTTTTTTATCCCTCGATTCTATGCCACATTCTATTTTCAGTAGCATTAACAATGGGGAAAAAGTGCGACTTAGATGCGAGTAAATACGGTAGATATATCTATGATGTATTACAATTCAATGGTTTTTTCGGTTTAAGAGTGTGTGACGGATCCTATTCGCACCCTTTCACTAATCCTCTGCGGGGGGAGGGGGAATACTTCTTTAACTGTTGTTTGAGTTTAAAATCGCCTTCTTTAGAAAGAACTTGATTTTATACTAATTAGAGAACAATTTAAACCCCAGCAAAGTGAGTGTTAGAGTTAGTCGTTAAGCTGCTAGATAGTGAGATTTACGAATTGACAGACAGAAACCTTGTTGCTCTTGTCAAGAAGCTCATGGGAGAAACAGGAATATTAAATTTACTTAGGCGAGTGCTGTTTCATCGGATCACTCAGTTAATTGCTTCATTAACTGTATTAGGAATTGAAGGTTGCCAATTAATTTGATTTCTCCCTCGGATTATAATCTTGTTTAATAGTAAATTGATTGATCCAATGTAAAATTAGTTATTTTTCTAACAAGGTCTATTTATTCGGAGTCCCAAACTTCTCATGTGACCTTAGGGGCATGGCTCATGTACAGCTTTTTTGAATAGTTTTTCATATAAGCAAGATGGCCAGTGACAAGAAGTGTGCGAGTGAATATTAACGTGATACTATTCAGCTTTTTGACAGCTTTTAGAGACGGACCTCGTAATTTTGAACCATGGTCAAATGACGGCCAGTGACGAGGAATATAAGCGGAAATATGTAATTAATGCATTATATTTGGTTATACTAAAATGTTTAAATGATTAAAGAGACATTTCTTTTAATATTCTGAAGCCACGACTTATCATCGTAAACAATGAGATGCATATTCTTTGGGATTTAATTTTACTTTTCCTTTTCTAAATAAAACACAAATGTGATTTTTAAAAGACAATATATCTTATGATATTTAGAACTCTTAAGAAAAAATCTGACATAACCAAAGAATTCTTGTTTAAAATTTAATGAAAATTAATTTTGAATCATAAACATTATTTAAACTAGATTATAGAAATTCTTCCTTTCAGCAAAATTAACCGTACCAAAAAAGATTCTAATAAGCAAACTTAGAGCTAAAAAAAAAGAAAATAAAGGGCAAAAAAAAAAAAAAAGATAACAAAGGCATTTTATAATCCTTAAGACGTAAACAGAGAGAAATATATCCTGTTAATAAATCACTGATAAAAAGCATCATACAAATGTAACTGATTTTATCCGTCATGCTTAACTTGCTAAAAGCTGGTAAACTTGGACCGTTGCCTGAAGAAACAAGACTGCCACATACAACATTTACCATGATTGAATATTCCGGTTTAAGAACACACCGAAATTTGCTTGTTCAATACATTTTGCATCATGCTCACAAATAGTTCCACAATGAATGAATTTATGTACTGTGCTAAAACAAAATCAGGATGGAACAAATTTGTCATACTTAGAAGAATATTACACGTTAAGACTCTTAAATTACAAATTTTTCAATTTTTTTAAAAAAAAAATATTTGTTAAAATTTTAACCGTTCTGAGCATTTTGATACTAAAATTTTGTTGATACGGTAAAAACTTCCGATGATATTGAGAAATAACTAGTGAAACTAAAACAAAAACCCTATCTCTTCCTTATCTTTATTTCCATTTTTCTCAAAACAACAAATTTTAGCTTGCGCGCAGGATTTCTCAGAAACTATTTATGATATCAATTTGAAATTTCATACACGTGTTCAAAATAAAGTTATTCATAACTTATACTAAACATTTCAAAAAAAAATTTAATAAATTTTTTTTATTTGAATTTTAATTAATTTTTTTCTTAAAATTTTAAAATTTTCGTTACATTTGTATTTAAAAAAATTTTTTCTCTAAATTTCTTAAAAGTTAATATAACTTCGAAAGTGAACCTTTTTATGCCAAGTAAAATTAATTCTGTAAATTTTGATCAATTTTGTACTTAATAATCCTGCGCGGTGTAAAATACTGATTTTCATATTTTTGAAAAATTGTCCAATTTATATTTCTTTATAACTTTCTGAATTTTTTTCTCAAATTCTCTGAACAATTGAGAAATAATGTAAATATATATGATTATCATATGGTAAAAATTTCAAATGATTTTTTTTGTTTTATTGCTAAGTTAAATTGGTTTCAAGAAAGATGTTTTTTCGAGTGCACGTATATATGTTAAGGGTCCTGATACGCCTTAAAAGAACAACTGAAGAAAGATTAAAAATTGATTCATAGAACAGGGGGGGGGGGGGAGATAGAGGGAAAACAAAAAGTTCAACTATTGCTGGGAGGAAAGAAAACAAACTAGTAAAGTTGGTTAGTAAGGAATGTGAACATTTCTTTCTGCAATAAAAACATTCCTTTGATATTTTGTGCTACGAATTAATCTGGATCAATCAAAGTGACAGATACTACCACTTATTTTTGAGCTCAACTATGTTCTCTAATAGAGTTTTGCTTACATGAAGCTTTTAATTTAACTGCATCCTAAACATGTTCAATCGGATTCAAAACTGGGGATCTAGATGGTCAAAGCCTCCACTTGATAACTTCCCTTCAAAGATTTTCTCTGAACGGGTTGAGAACAGTGTGGTGTCGCATTGTAACCTATGAATAAGAATTGTGGATCTATAGCCTCTCGGAAAAGACAAATATAAGGTTCCAGAGCTTCATCGCTATATTGTGTTCAGTTCAACGAGACCTCCTCCAAAAATATTAAGTCCACTACATCCATACACACCCTTGTTTTAGTGATCTCGTTCTGTGATGTTATGAAGATGGAAATAAGAGTAGAAGCTGAAGAGCTGAAATGTTTCGACCAAGTATGCTCAATCCGATTTAAGTCCTGCTATTTTTCTGGCCATTTTATGCACTTAGCATCTTCACTTTCAAGGTAAAGTATTGCAATGTTGTTTGTGAATTAGAACCAAGTCACTTTAAAGACATTTCAAATCGCATCAAACATTGTCTTATTTTAGAATAACCAATAATTTTGCATAAATGCAATCATTTGCTAGTATTATTAAATCATGATGAAGAATTCAAATTTTTTTATGTTTCATGTCTACAGTTTTTCAAATATTCTTAACTTTCGGACGCCAATGTATTTTTAAATCTTCAAGCACACCATTGATACAACTCAATTTCAAAATATAAGATTTTACAAGATTTTTTACATTTCTGTCAATGTTTTATTTTCAAATAAGTAAAATTCATATTAATTTGAAAGGAATCCCCCTTTTTTTAAGAAACACAGTTCAAATATATATCTGTATATATTATTAATATTTTTATTTTAAGCAGTACACGTCATATTTTTCTTTAAATTTATTTTTTTTTCTTTTTGGCTACTACAGAATACTAGCTTTTGTAAAAAAATATCTTTCCCAGTTTCTAAAACTGAGTTACGTTCAATTTAATAAAATAGAAATGTAAAAGAATGAAAAGAGAGGGATACGAGAGGGAAAAAATTATTTTGAAACAAAATTGAAACTTCAGATTTTTTCAAAGTCTGTGATCTTTCTTTTTAAATTTTCATGCAATTAAGAATGAAATTTGAAGGCAAACAAAATTCATACATTTTTATTTCTTTTTTGGCTTTTACTTAATTAGAGTTATGGTTTACATATTCGTGAATTCTGTGCTTGAAAAATTCTAATTAAATTATTTTTTAAGGAAAAAACACTACAGTTTTTATTTATTTAATTTTAAAGCAACTTTTACACCTAAGTTTGTTTAAATTAATTTTAATAACTGATTTTTCTTCTTTTAAGTATATTCTATATTTTTTATTACTTTAATAGTAAGAACCACCCAAAAAATATAAAATAAATTTTTAAGGACATAGTAATAATAATTAACTAGTTTTGTATAGTGCCGAGTACTATGAACTCAACAAGGTTTTTTATAAATAAAATTACTATAAATTAATAAATAAATATGTCTTCTACTTCAAAACAATGAGGGAAATGCATTACCAATTTAAAATAATAATTATTCTTATTTAACCGAGTTAAATAACGAACTCCATTTTTAAAAGATCTAATAGTAATTGCACATCAAACCAAATTAAAAATACTGAAATTATAACATGAAAAATTACATTATAGTGTTATTCAGAAGAAGATGATCTCAAAGAAAAATACAGCTCTCAATTTGATTTATTGAGATAAAAATTATGTTAAAAATCGAAATTGTTTTGTTTATTTTTATATTTTCTGAAATAAACAAACAATCGAATTATTGTAAGACTTATCTCTCCAATACAGTGTATGACTTTATTTCCAAACAATAAGCAGATATGTATATTTACCAGGGCTTCGAACAGAAACTGAACCGACAACCGGAAAAAGATGTTATTTTGGTCAGAAAAAAAACCGGAACTGCACCGAAAAATATATCAGTTTATTTTGGTTTGATATATATTTAGTCATTTTGTAACAGTTGTAAGGATCTTACCAGTGCGCCTAAGAATGTGGGAGGATAGGAAGGAAGCCTAGTCATATTTCAAAAATCACCTAATTTATTCACAATTTTAACCACAACTCTAATGCAATCGATAAAGGCTAAGAGATGCACCTAATTCATAACTAGGCATACAATTAATGAGGTGCGCAATATATGATAAGACTTGAATACTTAATACACTTACTCAAGGCAATAGCTCTGACTTCTTAGCTATTTAATCTAGATTCAATCTCCAGTGATAGATCGTCACCGTAAGAAATTCAAATATCAAATATTAAATATCCGCGATTCACATTCGATTTCATTAGTCACTACTCCGCTAGTAATCTATCCTATCTTTCCCTTCTAACCTGAAAGCATAGACTATATTTAGTAGTCTTAATTTACATAATCACGTCTTCTTCTTCGAGGAGGAGTTTTATAAGATAATTTTTAAAGACCAGAAATTCCCCAAGAGGACTTTTAGCTGAAAGAGCGTAGATAGAACCGTCAAACTGTAACCAACTTGTCGGTATTTTCTAATTTAACTTCAACCATATAATTATATCATCATTACATGTACAATGCTTCTCGAAGGTTTTAGGTTTCAAATGTATTCTCCGAGACAACAGAAGCAATCTCAGTGAAACCCAGTAATATATATTAATAATTAGAGGCAATTTTCCTATTTTAAATAAATATCTAAACATATTTTTTACGTAATGGACTCGACTCATCTGACGTCATAATCACATGATGGTGTGCTAAGCAAATAGCCCCGTGTTTCATTCGTGATTCGATTGAGTATTTAGGCGGCATTTTCGGATTTGCGTCTGTTATCATATAACAAAAAAAAATCCTTTCTTTCCTTTAACTTTAAAAAAATAATAATAATTTATATTTTTATATGCATTACTCTGATAGATATATAAATATTTTTTTACTTTCACATTAATATCTCTATTTATATTGCAAAATTACAATTCGTAAATTCTCGGAACACCTATCGCTAAATTAAGTTGCTTGGTGATCGATTCCGGTCGCCAAAAAATTGACATCGCCAAGTGTCGCCCCCTCCCTTGTTCTACACTTAAAAATGTAATTTTTAAGTATACAGGATTTTTTTCAATTGTGAATGATCCATAATTTTTTAAAACACAATGTAGCTGACAAACTAAGAACTAAGCCTAAAAGTATACAAAAACACAAGACACGAAATCAAAGAACAGAAAATAAACAAAGCTGAAATCAAACACTGTAAACTGAAACTATGTATATATTTAATTACTATACGAAAGGCAAAATACTAGAAAATATATTTAAAATATTTAGTGTACAAACAAAAACTTTAGAGAATATAAAATAAAAATGTAAGCAAATTCGAAATTGAGCGCACAACCACAAGTGTAATTGATAATCACGTGATGATGGTCAAACGATCGCAGCGCCCTCTAGTTATGAATCGACCCCATTATTGCAAGACGAAGTGCACGATGTGAGAGTCATGCGACGAGAGTATATATAATAGACACAATCATGAATCTAATTGTCAAAAGCGATTTCAGAATGAATAGCAATGCCAATGCTCGCTGCTTTCTACTCACTGCTCGTGTGTTGCATTTTGGTTAATTGTACAAATTCACATAGCGCAACCATTAAAAAATGAATACAATCTTTTAAATTTTGATAGAGTTACATTTTTCGTTTATGATAGAATTACAATTTTTGTGCAAATAAGAATATAAATAAAATAAAATTAATCATTCAGAACTGAACCGAAAACAGAAAACCGTTATTTTTTGCGGAACGAAAAAATGACTGTTCGAAGACCCTGATATAGCTACTGAAAACTATAAATTCAATTTATTGTTGTTGATTTGTTTATCATATAACAGAAGAAGAAAAAATATCATCATAACTGTCTCATACGTCACAGATATTCAGAAACAAGAAGTAATATCAACACAAATTTTTAGTTTAAAAAATAGTTAAGATTTAAAATCAATAAATGCTAATCTCGCCCCCACACCCCCTTTTGATAAAGGCCTTGAAAATGGACTGGTTAATATTTTGTTTAAAATATAACCATTTTTAAAGCGCTTTTTCAGAGTGCTTTTACTGTCTGGATTGGATGCTTCTTTCACTAATACAAATTTTATGATTTTTAGCCACATTTTAGAGTGTAAAGCGAAATAGAATACATAGACTCTGCCGCAAAAACCTTTAACTTTTAAACTATATCACATTTAACTTTAAAAAGAAACAATAAGAGAACCTGAACAGAAATTATGTTACCAAAATATAAATAAATAAACTTTATTTAAAACATATATTTAAAACTGGCTATCCAAATCCATCGATAATCCGATTCATTTAATGTCCATCAAATAAATCAAATTTAATTCTCAATCTTTAATTAGTTGTTGACAGTTGTACTCATCTTAGCCAATATAATAACAAGATAATGAATATCATTAGAGGCTATTTTTGGTAAATTTATAAAATCATGATTTACTGTGTTTTAAAAAGGCAAGAATTGTAAAACATATTCCATTGCTTTGGCTTAAGAGTTATTTATATGTAAATTACATTAATCAAATTAATAACTTACGTATGTATGTATAAGATATATTTAATCCACAGGGTTAGTTTCTTCCAGATCGACAAATTTATAGGGTGTGCAGGGGATACAGAGACAGCTCGAAGTAACATAGGAATGCAGGGTCGCAAATGCTGTTGCTGCAAGCCACGGTGCAAAGAAACTAAGAAAAAGAACAGCAACACATAAACGCGACATAAAAGATTCTATAGAAAGGTTGAAAAAAAACTGTTCTATATTACAATCCAAAGTCGTCTAGATTGCCTGACAGTGGCGCTGCATGGAATACCTTGCGTTCTAGAAGATCCGTGGCATGTCATTTATCCTCCAGGCAGCTACAGATATTCAAGCGAGGAGATCTACAACTGAAGGAACGGGAATCTCGTACACCGTATTCTTCATGTGACCCCAGAAGAATACCATGCATGACAGGTCCGGTGATCTAGCAGGCCAATGAATTATTTCACCTCGACCTATCCACCGCTGTCCAAAGGTTTGCTGCGAGTATCCTCCAGACAATGGATTGAGATAAACTCACTTGTTAGGCTGTCACTCAAGTACTCATACTTTGATTGTCTTCTATCAGACATAAGACCGCCTCCTTTTTTGCCAGGTGTCCTCGTCGTTCGCAGTCGATTTATTGTAGCTCTCGTAAAAGAACCAATCTCACGTAACCTCCTGTTCACACTTGTAAAGGTCGTGTGATGTGGAACACGCGTGTGGCATACCTGGTACAACATGCGTGCTCGTTACAACCCGCAGCTCCATACACGATCAGCATGTCAAATAGTTCCTCAATTGTGTCTGTGTGAATACGAGTTAATCCCACTACCTAGGGAAACGAACCGCAAATGACTACTTCCAGCAGGATCGGTGTTCACGAAACCTTCTATTAAGTGGCATTTACTAGAAGACTGCTGTGAGGAATCTTCCAGAACGTAATGAATTCTATGCAGCACCGCTTTCAAGTTTGTTCTGGTAGTAATTTCGAACACCTGCTGCAGTACAATCTTTCCCTCAAATGTGTTATGTCCCATTAATCTGTTGCTGTTTTAGTTCTTTTTTTTTAGTTTCATTGTACCATAGCGGCATTGTACCTTCTACTCAGCGGCATTTACTAGTAGAATGCCGGGAGGAATCTTCCAGAACGGAATGAATTCCGTGCAGCAAGGCTTTCAGGCCTTCTGTAGTAATTTCGAACACCTGCCGCAGTACAATCTTTCCAGAAAATGTGTTATGTCCCATTAATGTGTTGCTGTTGCAGTACTTTTTTTTAGTTCCATTGTATCATAGCTCGCAACTACGGTATTTGTGACTTGCATTGCTATGTGATTCCGAGTCGTGTCTCTGTACCCCCTACACAACCACCAAGTTCGTCGGTTTGGTATCGAATCACCATGGTTAGCAGGATTTTAAAAGAAAAATTACGAACTAATGGATATGCACTTTTTAAATTAGGTTAATCATATAATCAGCATATTTTTGTTATTAGCAATATTTTTGATACATCAATCAAGAGATGAAACGTTGCCGACTTAAAAGGTCGTAACAAAAATGCACTATAATGTAACAAACCATGATAAGTATAACCCAAATGTATTAGATAATAATTTCTTCAGCTTTTTGTAGAATTATTATGAAAAACTTTTTCAGTGCGTAATTCTCACTACGTTTTCTTTCAAAGCCCCATTTGAAGTTTTTATCAATAAATGATTTGTAATCAAAAACAAAATACATAAATATTTACTTTTTTGAATAGATAAGATTACGAGGCTTTAATCGAAACTCCAAACTACTATTTCCACTGAAGTAATGCGAAGCAATCAGTAGCAAAGTTTGTTTCTTTTAGATCACGTTTTATCTTAAACACTTCAGAAGTCCTCGACTGATTACACACTTCTGGTCGATAACGTAACAAGTGAGCCTCTTCAGAAAATTTCTGCACTATTTCGTCAGTAATCATCACCTCTGACGTTTCGCTCTCTGAGCATTTTAGATGAGGTAATCAATGCACACTTCATTTCCTGGAGATTGCCAGGACCTGAACTAATTCAGTAAAATACGTAAGCGAGGTATTCAAAGTTCAGTTAAGGCGATCGTTCATTAACTTTGATGCCCCTAAGTTGGTATATATCAATTTTAAAAAAAATCCCTGGAAAATGTTTCTCCATATTTCACAATAGAAAATTTCGCAAAATAATGACGGAAGTTAACTACGAGCAACATTTCACGTTTAGATTTTAATATTATTCATTCATACACACAACATATACACGCCCCGTACACATACCACACATACACACAACACTCCATACACATACCACACACACCATTACATACACACCACACATATACCCACAACACATACACATACCACACACACCAAACACATACACTACACATACCACACACACACCACACACATATCTAAGAGCCATTACAATATGACCACTTATTTAATATGAAGTAGGACCAACTTCGCCCTTAAGACCACCATAACCTGAAGTAATTGACTCGAAATGGTGCTGACAGGTAGTCTGAGGTATCTGGTAACAAGCATTCACAAACTGGTCCTCCTATTTTCGTACATTGTGAAGCGTTAGCATGGCAGCAAGACATCTCTTTTTCTGGCAGATCGCCAAATATCCGATTGGATTTATGTCAGGCAAATTAGAAGGGTAAGATATGATTAGAAATTCACAATATATAAAAATAGTTCAATGAACCATCCCTTAATAATTTGGTCCTTTGACAGAGTTCATGCCGGGAATACAGTTGCCAAGACGAAGTGCACACGGTGTGCAAAGATGTTCACACAGGGATTATTCTATGAAGATAATAGGTCCTAAAACGCTCCCACCCATAATACTGCTGTCACCGTTTAGTATTCGAACAATTACGCACTCGGATTTAGGTCTGAAATTGGAGTATTTGGACTTGCCAGTCAATATGACTGACCAAAAAATGTGATTCGTCGAACCAAGTGTGTTCTTCCATTTTTCTATCATTCAATGAGGATGGTCGACAGTCAACTTTATGTGTGCTTGTACTGAAAAACACAGGATCGTTATTTGGAAGCCTGCTACGAAGGGGTCGTCAAAGTTTTAATTACTGGATAAATTGCCCGTCATTCATAGACCTTTGGTCACGACGGACTGTCTGTACTCTTCTCTGGAATTAAAGCGCCGTGGCCGGCATCTTGTCCTTTCATTGAAATAGATGTTCTCAAATGCCCAGGTGAATTTACTTTAAAAATAACTTCAAAACATGGTTCCGATGGGGGGTAAGGGACTCATTATTATACCACAAATATCCATGAAAGAGACAGATATCGTAAATTCAATGTACAGTGTGCGCAAGTATCTCTTTATCTAACCGTACTTTTAAGCCAGCGTAAAACGCGTATTTATTTTAAGCTTCTTATATATAGTTCAGTTTTTCTTTCACTTCTTAACGTTTTCTTTTTAAAAATAGTTTTTAGATATCTTCAGTAGTATATTAGTTTACAAAGTTGCACAGAAGAAGAATGATGGCATTAAAACCCGTATTACAGTCCTATTCCTAAAATAGTTTTTTGACTTACAAAGTTTCTCGCTTCTGTTATTTATCTCTAAAATATATTTTTTTTACTTAAATGATAACATTTAATTGTAAAGATTTCCTTTTAAAGAGAAAGAGAAAAAGAAAAATAGATAGGGTAAACTTGGAAAATATGGGCATCAAATCACTTAATTGAAAGTATACCACGCTAAAACACTTTCATTTTTCTGAAATCAAGATATTTCTGACTTTAGAGTATGGACTTTCTAATACTATATGAATAAACCCCTAACTCTTGTTGCTCTATGTATAAAAAAGCTCCAAAATAAATTTAGCAATTGCCCATATCTGACTAAAACTTTAGGTAATATGGGCACAATTGACAGAAATATGAACAGGTTGCATTATGAAAGAGATCAGAGAAACTGTCACTTCTACATTTACCTTTCCCAAAAAGAAATGCATTTTTGCATAAATTACATTTTTGGCAAATGATAGGAAGTAAAATTAAACCTTAATTATTAAAAAAAATGTATCACAAAAAAAATGTCCATGTTTTTATCTATGAATTAAAAATAATTAAATGGTGAAAATCAGATAAACCATTAAACTAACACAAATTATTACAAACTGAAAGGGAAAAAAACACTTAAAAGGTACTTGTATACCCCTATATTCATAACAATAGAAGGGGTCACCCTCTAACTCGACACACTCCTCATGGAACCAGGACGAACAAGAACCACAACATTGCACACATCCCTCTCCGTGATTTTCCTCAAAATAAGCACTAAAAGCAGGACAAATGCAAAATCATTGTGTTAGGTGGTACTTGCTGTTTTTCTGCGTTTTGCCTCTATACCTTCTCTACGAACTTTGTTGGTAACTCTACTTCGTGGAAGTCAGACTTTCTGTACTTGTCAGAGCTCTCTTGCAACATTCTTACGTCTTCAGCGATCACTGTGAGAATTGGACTCAGCTCCTCAAAAAATGATGTTGCTGACTGCGAGAATTCAGTAGTGACAGCAGAAGAGCTTTGTGCTGATGTAATTTGGCTTAAATTGTTATAAGAAAGTAGCTTATAGAACGAAGATGAGCTCAAAGGACGTGTAGGACGAGAGGGTGGTCTGAGAGTATGGTTGAAAACCAAAATTACATAAAATTTTGGTACTTCCCATATAATACTTAATCTTACTACCCATATTTACTGTAGTGACATTATTCAAGAGCTGTCATTACTGCTGTCGAAGAGAGAAAGAACGAAACCACCCGTTTCCGTTAATGGATACTACATAAATATAAGTTTGCAGAGCCATTTATAGGTTTTATGTAAAATTAATTAATTTTGCGTGTTAAGATATCCGACTACCCTAAAATTGTGATTTTTGCCAAAAATTGGCAATTTTTTTATGATTTTATATATTTTTATATATTTCATAGTCTATCTTATTAGCTTTAATATAATATCAAGATTTTCATTTTCCGTTCACTAGAACAAAAACTACAAGTGTTTTAGTAAAAACAGATGCCCTTGCAAGATATATGTCATACTTTAAAACGCTTAATTTACTCGAAATGTGTTTTTTTTTAAAATGCTCCATCGTGGGGCTAGGGATTGCTCAAAAAGTTTTAAAAATAGTTAACTGAAATTTTTTGTGTATGTTCTGTATAATAGTAGAAGTGTTTTAGCCTTCAGGTTTATCAATCACTCTTTTAATACAAAATTTACAATCCCTTATGTGAATATAATTACTGTTTTTTTAAGCAATCTCATATAATAACTAAGATAAGGTGCTCTAGTTTTTGTAAAAATTAAAATATTTCTTATCCTGAAGGTCATTTCAAAAATGAATAACATAGCAGCACATCAGAATTGAAAAATTCGAACTACTTCATAAACTTTTGGTATAGAATGGGCCGCATTTATGTTATTTTTTGTAAATTTTCACCCATTTTTTCCTATTTTCGTAATAATAATTTCCTTTTCTCGTCTTAATTTTAGCATAATTTTCTTAAAATGTACTAAACAAATCTAAAAACATCAAAAATACCCAAATCTCATTTTTTTTAAAGTTGTCGCAAGTAGTCTGATACCTTAAATCTTAAGTAAGGTAACCAAAATACATTAACAACTCCTGTCTGAAGTATCAGGTAGAAGCTATACTTATATTAGCGATGCTCTATTTGCACTGCTGTTTGAACGACCCAAGAACACAAACAAATCCCACAGTTGCCGTGACGTTTCAGCATTATCAACGCCACAGGTTTAATGTAGCACACAACTCAAACCATTACATGTACATGGGTATTTACTTAAATGTACTCATATTACCTTAGTGCCCAGATTTGCCAAGTTTACCCGATCTGGGGAAGATTTTGTAAGGTATGTTAGACATACAAGAATATTTACAGATTGTTTACTTCAAAGCAGTTGATAAATCAATAATTCGTAACTTTAGTACTAGGATAGTGTTTAACGGCGCAATAGGTAGTTTAGGTAGGTAGAGCAATGTAGGGCAGGGAGGGAAGATAGTAGAGACAGGCACGTACTTCAAAATATTTAAAAATCAAAGTGTTTTTATCCCACTTTTGAGCAGCATTTTCTGTATTTAAACCAATATTTAAATTCTTACACTGCATTTGAAAATTAATGCATAATGAATAGAGATAAACATCTTTTTAATCATGGTTAATACAAGCTTGAACTTACATAAACAGCTTACAAAATCTAGGAAATATTAAAATGATTCTTATTATATCGTTACAACGTTGCAATCATTGCAACATTTACACGTTTCTCATAAACGGAGATGAAAAATCTGAAGATTTATTTATGATTACAACAGTGCATCTCATATGGTAATTAACTTCTGGTAGCACACACACACACATAATTCTAATGCTCTCAAATGTTGAACAGAATACATAATAATAAATATAGATTAAAAAATTAAAATAATACCCTTTTATAGTTGATAGAACCAAGTTGTAACTTAATCTTTTAGTCGTTAAATCTGGAAATGGTATCTGAAATTAGTCGCCAGATGCGGGATGGGATCTGAAAATGGAAAGTTGTTAATCCTGATGATCCTGTTCAGGAGAATGGAACAAAATGATCATCAGTCTAGACAAATGAACAAAAAGTTCGAATTAAACTGACCTTTTAAAGTGGGTAAAAATTGAGTTCAAAGATTCCGTTACATACAAAAGTGGAGCTTATAAAAGGGTGTTAAAAATGGGTTCTAGCATAATGCGATAAAGAATCAGAGTAATAAATATGCCATAATTTAACTTAGGGAAACAATTATCAGTATTTTTGTTCACGATATCAATTTCCTTCTTTATATTCATCATTTAAAATTGAGGTCATGAAATTATAGGCTGTGGTCTTAATATTTCGAACAGTTTACTTAAGAATCCGGTAGCAAGTAAAATCCGGCGTAAAACGCGCACCTATTCAAGAAGCAATTTTTAATTTTTAAGTATATTCGCCGTATAACGTGCAGTCCCTTTTTACAAAGAAACCTGAAATGTACGTGCGCAATGTTCTCATGTTTTGAAGTCATTTATTCGAGGTATTATTTTTCAAGCTTTAGAAAACTTAGTATACATCTAGAACTACAACCCTTTAAGTTCATAAGAAATGTCATTTCTATTAAATAAACAGTATTTCAATATATGTAGAAGTCTAATCTTTTTTCTATGCTCATCTATTTTTTATTTTTAAAGCTCTCATTTTTATAATCGGCGTATAGCGCGCATCCGTACATTTTCATCTCATTTTTTGTGTTCAAAGTGCGTATACGACGGAATTTACGGTAGTTTTTGCATGATTGTTTTGAAAAATTATTTTAATAATATACTGATTACTGATATTATACTGATTATTTTGAAAGTAATTACTGCAAGCAAACTTCATTATAGTTGTTAAATGTGCGATTCAATACTAATGAATTAATGTGTTTTCTAATATTTAAACTACGCAGCGAAATCACTAAAAGTTTTTGAAATTAAATTAATCTTTGAGAAAGAGCAAATAAGAAATAATGCTCTCTCTCTCACTTACTACAATTATTTAATTTGAATAAACAATTGGAGGATAAATATTTGCATAGGATTTACTTTATTAGTTATGGGTAAAACTGTAATCAATTGCATCTATGTTAAGAGAATGCCTACTAGTGAGATTAAATATTAGAACATCAGATTGTTAATTTATGCTTGCAAAAGATACCACAGAAATTTCATGATTAAAATGAATTATTTTGTAATTTAATCACAAATAAAAGGGAAAAGAATTATTTTAATTCAAAGAAGTTTTTTTTGCTATTGAAAATTAAATTAATATAAATAACTAGAATGAAATTCATTCACGCAACTCAGCCAATATTTGCTACTTTACGTTAAATATAATTTAAGTAACATATTTGTCCACAAATAGTATATGCCCATTATAAACAACAGGATCATATGTCCCATTTGTGACGGGCTTATTTTCCATTATATAATGAGATTTACAGTACTCAATGAATGCATTTAAAACAAAGTAGCTCTTATGAAACAAAAGGAAGAACAAAGAATTTGCCTTCAAAGAAGAAGGCAAATAATGACGAAGACTGTGTGTAATAATAGCATCTTCTTTCCTTGAACTGAAACCCTTGTAAATATGCACGGTCATGTAAATTACCAGTAAGAATACTTCCTATTCAAGAGCTCGATGAAAACAAGGTACGTTCGTCTTGAGTTATTTTCGAATTTCCGACTTAAAAAGACAAAAATAAAATTCTACGATATTAACTGTCAACTCTCAAGACAAAGAACTTATTGTTTCTAAGATTCCCAATTATTCTGTATTGTAATTAGAGTTGTAAATTGAAGCCGGGAATTTCGACAATAAAAGTAAGTCGTACGAGTCCTCTGCATGGTATTCAAATAATGAGTTAAATGCGTAGGCTAAGAATTGTAGAAACCATATTTTAATATCCTTAGATGAAAAAGAGGAAATATAATATTAGCTTATGGAGCGGAAAAACAATAGAAATAAGACTTAAACTTATCATTTATAGTGCACCTCGAAATTTGGTGAATTCAAATTTAGAATTTATTCTGATATTTACCTTAGCGTGCAAGATTAAAAATTAAATAAATTAAGTAAGTATTTGTAAGCTAACTGTTAGTGTATATGTAAGTTTACAAATTAAACACAAACTCACTATATTTCCTCTTTTTTCGAAATTTCTGAGGCATGTAATCAAAATGATTTTCTTTCAATTATAACTTATTTTCATTCTCTTACAAAAACATATATAACATTTGTATAGTTATTTGTTTGAGGTAACTCGAACCGAAGTAAACCCTGTGATAAATGCAGAAAAATTCATCAAACGGTCTACACAGAAAGCAGAAATTACGAAACCTCTCTCTAGTGGATTAAAGTTGTAACACACAAAAAAGAATATTAGGTACATACGTATTCTTTTGTCGATCAATTTCGTGAAGCCAACTTTGCTAAATAAGGCGACATGCAGCCAATAGTGGAAAATTGTTCCCCTGCATGCACAAACGCAATAATATTGTTGGCGCATACGATAACAACATTTGGCGTTATTTTTTTAATTTGGCTAAATTGATCGATGTATACTGGCCCCAATACCAAATAGTTCGAAACTTTATTTTTAGCAGTAAAATAAAATACGTCATTTCATTAAAGAAAAGGTGGCAATAATAATTTATTCTACACACAATTATTATACTCAGAGACAAATTATCTTATATATATATATATATATTGTAATTAAATATATATATATATATTGAAATATCAGCAACAAAACAAAAGATAAATTAGTTTTTAAACTAGAGCAAACATCTTTAAATCAATTTATACCTCTTTTTGAAACTTATTTGATATAAAATCTAATTTATTAGAGTATTTATGCAAATGTCTCGACACAAATTGTTAAAAAAAATTATTGCTCTTACTATATATTTACCAAAATTGCAATTAAAATCCAGCTGGGAAATTTTTTTTTAAGAAATGCTTAAAAACAGTTATTTGAAGGATATAACACAAAAGAAAAAAATAAATATTCGTACAGGCAATAACTCTTTAATTGTATCTTAACTTGGGGTTGTTTTGAGGTTCAGAATAAGAAAAAAAAAACATTTTACAAATCTAAAATATATTATTGTTACTAGTATACTTGAAAAGAATCACAAAATGTGTAAATTCACTCTCTACATTTTTAAAGCACTTTTCCCCCCAGAAAAATGTAATAATATATTTATCAAAATATTTCCAAACTTATAAATGTAAATGTTCATTATGTCATTACTGGGTTCATACTAAAAGTAAGCAACAAAATCTCGGGGTAAATATAGATACATTTAATGACATAAAAATATCACGGTTACAAATAACGGATACTTAGACGGTACAAGACAAGTAAAAGAAAACATTCAGAGGAACAAATTAAATCAAGTTAGATTAAATATAATCCAGGATTGGACAGCGATGCGGCAGTTCCACTCATTGGAACCCAAGCTTTCTCAGACGATAAAAGCAGTGTGTTGCAAGTTCAAGCTACTGTTACAAATATGTCCATAACATGGCGGCATCTATAGCGTGTAACATAAATATAATTAGTAAGCGAGTGTTTATTCAGGTCGCACTTTTGAGCAATACGAGGATTAATAGCAATGGACATCGTAATTTAGAACCTCATTAAAGCTTCACCTCAGCTAGCATGCCCTTCCCAAACAACCACACCACACCAACTTTAGGACTTTGACTTAGGACGACAGATTCAACGTGCATCAGCTCCTCTACATGGATGTTCTTCAGTGGCACTAAGGTTTGAACTGATGACACGCTAGTCACGTGTTCGTGACCATGACCATTATACTACAGTGGTCATTATCATAAATAAAAGACTTCTGTTTCTTTTAATAAATAATTTAATTTGTTTTCAACTGTAAGCTAATGCTAATCAGTAAAAAGAATTAAAATAAATCTCTGTTAAATGAATGAAAATGATCAAAATTTTCATGGATGTTGTATATTTATATATATCAGTGATTCTCAACCAGACCGTCACGGCACTTTTGTGTGCAGCAAAATTTTCTTTTAAATTTTAATTATATTCTGATAATAAGTAAACCAGTTTTACAGTAGTCGCATATGATGTGTAACATCTGACATTTTATCGTGGTAAATGCGCAACAGTAACTTAAACCATGGAAAAAAATAAATCGGCTAGGAAAATAATTTTCTATCGAATAATTATGTCTTTAATGAAAATTTTATTTAATTAACACAAGGAGTAATGCAATTTTTTTTATCAAAAATAATTATTCTTGTTCAATTTGGGGAAGAGCGGAGACAATAGGCTTATAACTAAAATATGACACATATACTTGTCATTTCAAAGTACTTAAAAACCGTTGAAAAACAGCGTCAATAACAATACCACTGTTAGTAGTCGAAACATTTCGATTTGTGTTCATTTCGAACTTGAGTTCATCATTCAAAAAAGCTATGAGCAGCTCAAAATCACCACTCAAAATCATGGGAAGCGAGTGATAGTTTTTTTTTAAAGAGGAGAGCCACCTTCGATATATGGTAAAAGTACAAAATGCAGGAAATCTTTAATATTTTGAACCGTTCGATTCGGAGAAATGTATACGACAATCGAAATCACTGTCCTCAGATTTCATACAAAACGAGCCCTGAGACTTTGACGATAGAGCGTAAGAATCGCAAGTTTATCCTGGATGAAATCTAATAAGACTTGCTGGTATACGCGAAATGGATTTAGAGTCAAGAAAATGAAACCGAGTTTTTGAATTCGAATCTTTTGAAATGCTAAATTTAACAATATAAAAAAGGCTGGTAGCTTGAGGGCTACTAAAGTTGGACCCCTATGCGAGGGTAGCGAAAAGACATCATGAAGCGCGCTGATTGGTCAAATCAATTAGCGCGCGCTTCCCCTACTTCCTGTTACACATTTCCGTCCCTTTTCACGAAATCACTCCTAATAATATCCAGCAACCGAGAGAAAAGATGTTACACATCAAAAAAATATAATCCAGAAATCATTCGGACATTTTATACAAATAAACTAAGGGTATTTGTGGTATATTTTTATTATTTCGTTGATAGATGGAATTGTATTACAGATAAGTAAAATTCTTTTAAACTTATTTTATTGATAGTGTGCCACCAAATTTCGAACTTGTTAAAAGAGTACCGCAACAAAAAGGAGGTTGAGAATCCTGATCTATAGATAACAAAATATACTACTCTAAAAATAAATTGCTAAACATGCTTATGCAAGTCAAAATAGTTTGCAATGTTTATGCAAATCCACCAAAAAATTTGTAAAAATGCCTGCATAAAATCCAAAAATGTCTCTGTCTGAGTCCTTTTTCTTATTATTATCTTATAAAACTCTTAAGCTTCATAACAAATTGAATGAGTGAGCAATTTTTTTTTAAATCCAACTCAAACGTTACATGTAACATGTTCCATACATAAATAACACTTCTTTTTGAAACACGTCTCCCGATCATGACTTCTACGCTTTAAACGCTAAAGAGAGTTCTTTCTAAGTAAAATTTAAAATTTTCTTTTTTCCCCGAGCACTCTGAATAAGTTATTTTATAAAGCAATGGAAAGGGACGAATCATAGAGGGGGAAATAATGTATCTGGGGTGACTGTGAAAAAGGAAGAGCCCTTTTCTGAGAGCCCCTTTTATTTTTCTTGCATTTCCTTGCCAATATCGAAGAACTGCTTTGGTTCGCAAATATTAAATTGTGCCGACTAAGAGGCATTTCCCCAGGGCAAGTTTTCCGGAAGCATATTTCTGTTCATGTAAGCGTTCTTTAAAATATATACATGTGTATTTTTCGAAAAGGGGGTAAAGTATTTTTATAATTTTTCTCGGTTGTGATAAGAAACAAAAAAATTACTCATAATACTAACGTTAATGGTTATGCGGGGTAAGTACAACATGTAAAATTACTTAGCACAAAAATTACTTAAAGCAGTTTGGAATTCGAAAGCTTGAAGGTCTTTCCAAGACATGTTTTAAAAAATGTCCACTTATAATTTTACCTAACAGAACAATTAAAATCATATTTCCTTCAACCAAAATTTACCAACAATGAGTTAATTGAATTTAATAAGTATTTAAATAGTTATACTTCATCATTTTTACACTAAAAAAATATTTTCTTTAAATTATTAAATAATATTTTTAAACTTCAAAATTTTTTTATCGACGCTGATGAACAAAATTTTTGATAAAAATAATAATAATCAGTTTAAAAATGAAAATACTAACATTATATATACACTGTTAGCCACCGTAAATGCAACACCAATAATGACAAGAGATAGCACAACAAAATTTATTTTGTAGATAACATGTTGACCAAGTATCAAATAATTAAATTTATAGACTTCTGTGAAGTGTGGTTCCTGCCAGAATCAGTAGCCAGAATAGCCACCATTGTTGGAGATCACTACTGCTACACGCCTCGGTATTGATTCAAAGAGAACTGTGGATTTATTCTTGGGGTACAGCAGACCAAGCAGCTTCCACACGTTGCCTGATCTGGTGTGGCAGCTGGGTGCGTAATCTGGGTCAATCGTTGAGCAACCATGGACCACATGTTTTCTATCGGCGAAAGATCGAAGAGCGTGCAGCAGGAAGCAATTCAATCTTGATGACGAAGAACCTTTGACAATGTGTCACGTTTCGTTATCATGCTGTGGCCAAAGTAAGGAAGACAACTGCTCCACACCTCGGAGAGTAGCGGCGTTTAAAGTACCGGCAGAGTACAGGGAGTGCGAGAGTGATATCCAATACCATAATACCCGGCAGACTAGTGAGTGGTGCTAACGCAGCTGTCGCATCCTCTCCACGGTGTCTCCAGACTCGAATCCGACCATCGTGGTGTTGCAGACAGATGCGTCAGTAAAGACAACTTCATTCCATTCTGCCACGCACATCCTTCTTTCATCGCACCATTGACGGCGGAGACGTCTGTGGTTCTGCGTCAAGGGTAGACCAAGCAATGGACGTCTTTCGGAGAGACCACTCTGCTGTAAACGGCGTCGAATTTTATGCGCAGACACTGAATGATGCGTTATAGACGCAATGTGCTGTGCTATGGTTCGTGATGTGACTGAGCGATCCGTCACTGCCATGCGCACAATTTGCCTGTCCTCACGTGAAGTGGTGCACTGAGGTGGATGCGATCAACCACGTCGATCCGTCGTATCCTCCTGCATCCAACGGTCACATATCCACATTACAGTTGTTTGGTTTCGTCCAACACGGCTACCGATTTCCCTGAAAGATAATCCACAATCTCGGTAGGCCACTCTATCCTTCCTCTGTCGAACTCGGATACTTGATCAAGAGCTGATCATTGTTTTTTACGAGACATAACTGATCGTTTTTTGGAAAACCCACAAGAAAAACACAACTGCCGAACTTGAAATCGTCGAAATCTCCAAGCCTTAAATAGCGCTTTGAGGTGGTGCCACAGGCGTGCGTGATGTGTGTCTGCGCTGAAATTCTAATCATTTGCATATCTCACCTCCGCTAATGCATGTTGTAAATTTCATGTTATTTGCGTGCTTCCTTCAGGGTGTTGCATTTACGGTGGTCAGCAGTGTATATTGAATAACATATAACAAAAAAAAACTGTTTTGGAATTCAAAATTTAAATTCATAAAGAAACTATTTATGATAGCCGTAATATTATATTATGGCATTAATGTAGCATTATTTGCCAAATTATAGTTTTCAAGACAGTTTTTTGTAAACTTCATGATTAAAACCAAAAGATAATCAATCGCATAGAATCACCAACAGGAAAACAACAAAATGGCGGCGAAGAATTCTTCTTTCGCAAAAATTTAATTACATTCTCTACTCTTTGTTCTTCTCCTTGTCTTATTCTTTTTTTAACTTTTTTTTTCTAACCACTGCAGATGAATGTTTATATGCATATTAAGTAGAATTAAACTTAATTTTTCTACGGAAATCATTCTGTATAGCTTCGCAATGCGTTATTTTTTTATCGTTTATCATTAGCGTAATAAATTTTAGATTATATATATGTTACAAAATTCCGGATTGAGATTCCATATGCGGGTAGGTTCCTGATGATTTATTTAAGCAAGGTGCTTTTGAAGCAATAAGAATTTATTAAAATGTTTAATATTTAAATACACATACGAAGTTTTATTTCAGAACGTCATTGCAAGAACAGCCGAACGATATATTCTTTCATTAATTAAAATCAAATATAAATTTACAGCCGTGTTTGTGTTGCTAATATTCAAAATACAATGTGTGTGCAAATACAAAGTCAATGGACCTTAATAGTATAATAAATTTTGATAAATAGACATATTTTACATGCCTACATAAATATTTGTAAAATTTTGAATGAATAAATATTAAATATATCACATTTCCAACATACGAATATCTAAAAATTCATACACTTGTATCTACATTAATTTTTGAACGGTTTTTGAGTTGAATAAAGTTATATCTTTCACTTTATTTGATTTCTTGACAACATAGGCTTCCTTTTTGCAATACAAATTGCATCTTTTTTACATTTCACACGAATTTTCGTAAAACTCTTCTAATGTGGAAAAAAATGGTTAAATACGTAAATTATAATATAGTAAAAGATAAATCAGATGAATATCAAAACTATTAAACATGTTGAAAATCGTAAAATTAAGAGAGTGAAATCGCTAATAGTATAAATTAATACTTCATAAAATAATTTTTTTATATAAAAAAAATATGGGTTTAGAAATATTTATTAATTTTGAGAATTTCATTACAGATTCAAATCGATTTAAATTATAAAACACACAGAAGAAATATAATTTAAAATTTACATTATAAAAATCATTTTAAAGGGTAGTTATAATCACATTAAACATAACATACAAAAATTAATTAAAGGACATATGATTTTTTGTTTTGTTTGTTTTTTTGTATTTACAGAATTTATATTTCTTTCTTATAAAATTACCAATATTTCCCCAAACATTTAAATTCCGATAAACAGAAAATAAAATAAACGTAATGCTATTATAAATTTGTATTGTTGCTTATGCCACCTGACGGTGTCAGTAGTACGCTTGCCGTTAGCCGTAGCTTTAAACAGTATACAAGTGACAGCCCATTTTTGGCTCTGTTTCACCCCCAATTTTGAGGGTGAACAACTTGAGGGGGTTTCCCACCTCACTTTCCCTTCCACTCTTCTCACGAGAGGACTCGCAGCTCGACGAATATTTAGAGCAGTGGTCTTCAAACTGTGCTCCGACGAATCCCAAGATTCCACGAGTCGTGTCCAGGGGTTCCATGAGTCAAAATAAAATATCGAAAAGAAAATTATAAATATATGTACAGAATGGATTTACGTTTTGTATGGGCTGGATTGAAACTCCGTTTCACTATTTCAATAAAAATCAGGATTTATTACTGATAGAACAAGAACGAGTGATTGAACTATCAACAGATTTTGTGTTAAAATATAGATATGAATGAGAAGATCTTGATTTTTGGTTAAAAATTTACTCCGAATAAACATATTCTAAAACCTAAATTTTAGCAAGAACAGCTTTTAAATTTTAGGTTGCACAGGATTTCTTCACACGGCTATAAAAATTTTAATGCCATTCTGAACAATGAAAAATGGGAAATTTAAGTGAAAAATGTTTATGAGGTAACAAAAACAAATTATAAAAATTAATTATATGCAGAATAATAAATGTGGCCATAAAATAATTTCAATAAACTAACACTGTATGATAGTTTGTGTAAGAATATGTAAACACATATTCCAGTTACTAATTATAATGAATGTATAGGTGACAGTTGGAGCACATATTAACATTATGAATAAGTACATTAAAGCTATGCAAAAAAATTTAATATAACTAAACAATATATTCTTTATTAGTCTTAACGTAAAGTACTTATATAATATGTTGATCTATTTTAAATATTAATTTATGATAAATTCTCTCCTAAGAGTGAGAGAGAGAGAGAGGTAAAATGGGTCCCCCCAGAAAGTTTTATAATTCTAAGGCAGTGGTGGGCGGACTTTTCCAGGGTACAGGCAACTTCTAATATTTTTAAAGTATTACGGTCCACCTAGAGGCGTAGGTGTGGTTATTCAGCAGCAAAATTGTATGTTTTCTTTCCTTAACACTTGTTTTCGACATTGTACCCCTCTTTTAAAATATAATTACTATTTTTACTATAAAAACACAAGTAACACAAAATTGTCAAGCTGAATGATTGAACAACTATGAGCCGACTGCTAGATAGGGGAGCGTGTACGTATTCAATGCAGGTAGCAGAGAGCATCCGTGAACCGATGAATCTGAAATCGGCATATGTACTTACATATGTTCGATATCGGTTTCCCCGACATCCCGAGACATGAAATCAAAAACTTAATCCCGTGGAAAGCATGAAGTCTAAATAGCCAATCTCGTGCTATCACAGGAAGAACAGATCCTCAACTTTAATTCTCCCTTTCAGTCGGAGTGTGGGGAAAAATTCATTTCTACGGCTGGTATCACAGTAATCCTTTTTTCCCCTACAGTGGCAGTGAACGTGTTAAGCGTCATCGTTTGCTTCCAATGAAGGTACAAGTGTCGTCTACACATTTATCGAAGCATTTCCTCAAGTAAACACAGTCACATCGATTGTGAAAAGCCGATTTCCCCAGTCTAGCTGGCGTCGGTGCTCCATAAATAACTTTATTTTGGTATGCGCGTCTTAGATCTAAGTAAAGTCAGCCATCCCAATATGTCTTGGTGGTCCATCGATCGATCACGACCGACTTAATGCCGAACGTTCTAAGGGTTCCATGAGTCAAAAAAGTTTGCAGACCACTGATTTAGAGTGATCCCATGCCGCTAAGGCACTATACATTAAGAAACGCCCATGCTACTCCGGAATTCGAACCTAGGCCCTACAGAGCAGAGGTCAGCGTCATTAACCACTATACCGGATGATATGTTTGTATCAAATTTCTATTATTGTATACTTTCAGGAACAGAAAAAGTACTAAATAATTGTATTTTATTTCTAATTAGCACTAGCAAAACAAATACTTTCCCCAAAAAAATTATTGGATCCTACTCAGGCCAAAGGAATGATTTTTACAATTGGATATTTTTGTTTACTTCTGTTAGTACAAAAACAGTAGCAAAGATAAAACACTTAAGAACATTCTTTAGATTTGTGGGAAAGGGAAAAAAAGTGACAGTGTGTGTATGTTTTGGTAAAGACGTTTCAATTTATTTATTTTTTGTCATTATCTCTTTCCTAACTTTTTCTTTTGAAGTAAAAAAAAGCAAAAAACCTCAGTTTTCCCCCTTTTTTACCCAACACAAAATTAAAATACTTGGAAGCCTTTAAGAGTCCAACTTTTTTGTGAGAGAAATCTGTTTATTAAATCTAACTTTTTTCATTTTTTACCGAACTAATTAAGTGGGTAAAAGCATGATAAAAAAACTTTTACTGGAAGAGAAACATAAATTTAATCTTGTAACTTAAAAAAACAAATACAAATATCTGTCTCTCTCTCTCTCTCCTCCTCTTCTCTCTCTCTTATTAAGTATTTTTCTGCATGAAGGGCATTTTCATATAGTCAGTTTTAATTATCAAACATTTTATACTTATTCATATTTAAATATGCTTGTTTAATTTTCTTTCAACTGTAATAATTCTTAGTAAAACAAACATGATTTACATCAGTTTTGTAGATGTCTCAAAAGTAATAAGCGTGAAACCATATTAAAGGTTAATTGCAATAAAAATTGTTTTTACAAAACCATTATTTAAAAGAATGGAGTTATATATTTTAATATATCGTTGACTGTGTAATGAGTCTTAGACGCGGATTCTTACTAATCCTCTTGTGAAATCTCTTAAATGTTGTTTGATTATAAAATCACTTTCAGTGAAGGAAACGTGATTGACGCCAATGTGAATTGCTACTTAAAGTCAAGCGAGAGGAAGTCGATGGTTGTTAGTTATAATAAATGAAGCCATCGAAATTTCAGTTAAGAGTTAACCCAAAGAAGAAAGATCATCAGTGCATCAAAATTAATGTGATCAAAGTTTTGTACTGTAAGAATTATTATTAATATTCAGGTTTGTAATTAAGTTTACCTCTCCTTTGGTAATATAAGTAATTATATTGTAAGTAAAATAAAGGTGTTGATTTTATTAAAATGTCTCTAACTTCTGTGCATCCACATCCAAATCCAAAAGCGACCATAAAGTCGGGACAACTGTAAAATACATTTACCTGGAACTGGAAATGTAACATCTAGGAATATTAATAAAGTGAAATATATTCGACAAATACAGAGATAAACAGCAAACAAACAATACGTAAAAGTTATTTTGTAATGATAACACGGAAAAAACAGAGCTAGAACAACGTTAACGTCACTTCCGTAGGTTGTTTTAACTGCAGATAACAATACACGAAGCAACACATTCAAGTAGAGAAACAATGAAAGTATGGATAATAACTCAATGGTAGGTAGCTCATGAATGGTAGCCAATGCTCTCCATTCCCGGTCAACCATTTGCCACACTTAGTCTTTTGTATACGCTGCATGATTGGAGATGCAAGTGGCTACCGATCTTATTCCAAATGTGTTCAATGGATTGAAATTTGGGTTAAGGAAAGCGAGTTCCTTTGTTTTAGCTTGGTTTTACTGTATGAAGAAGAGGTAGAATTTGGGTCTTGGGTTTATTGCGGCGAATAACGTTTGGTTTGATTGTATTGAGAAATGAGATAATTCTGTTGGCTGTTAACGCGAAGCACCGCGTTGAGAAGCATTAAAAAAAAGTAATAGAGAAAGACATTACAGAGGCATTCAACTTAAGCAGTCGAATTGAATCTGTCACCACAAGGGGGGGGGGGGTCAGCGTCACAATCACACACAGTGAATATTAATGGTCAAATTAAGGCGTGACTCTTCTGGGAAAACGACCATTTATCATTCCTTTGTCTGAGACAACCGGTACCATTGCAAATAGGTGTGAGGTAAATGATCACCTTTTAAACGTACACCATGATAGCGAGCTACTAGCAACCAATACATGAACAATGGTTATAGCTCATATGGTACCTGTATGCCTTGCTCATGATGATGCACTACGGGTGTCCTGCAGGTGGATTAAGTAGCTTCCCGCACCCCATCGCTTGTCTGTGAATACATTTATCCACGCTTGCTGACGTCACCCTAGTAGTCCTCATACTTTCCATATTTAATTGTTTCAACCATCTTTGCCATATGGGGTATTCAATGAACGCCTTTAAGAGTAAGTTAACTAATATTTGACGTGCGGACTAAACTGCTCATCTCAATACTATCGTTCCTCTCATAAGATAGTGTGTTCGCAATACCAACCACGTCCACAATGATTTCTTTGGTAGAAATTATGACTCATATATTACCTATTCTGCAGATTATTTTCTTTATATCTAACTTAAGAGTGTGTCAGGTGGGTGAGCGACACGGGGACACTTGTAATTTTGAGGAGTGCTTATACCGCTTTTATCGGCTTTATACCCACTCTTATTTTAGAAAACTATAACCACGGATAATTACAACAGATTCAATAAAAGTACAAAGCTAAATAATTCCCAGATTAATCTTAAAAAATATTCCAATACCGTTCCAAATGAATTTTTAAAATCCTTTGAAACAACGAATTATGAACAAAATTTTGATAATCATCTAAATCAGGCATGGGCATTTCGTCGATCGCGATTAACCGGAGGACCACCAAGTAAGTCATTTTAGGGTGACTGCGTTTACTAAGACGCGCATACCAAAAAAAATTGTGGAACACAGACGTCAGCTAGACTAGAGAATCAATGTGACTGTTTTGTCAAGCAAATAATTCGATAAATTGGGTGACGACATATGAACCTTCACTGCAATCGCACGATGACGCTAAACAAGTTCATTGCCACTGTAGGGGAGAAAAGAGATCACTGCGATGCCAGCATTATAAATAAATTTTTCCCCACACGTTGACTGAGGAGGAGAATATAAGTATTGATGATCAGCTCTTCCCCGCGATTACAAGGGATTGGCTATTGAGACAGCATCCCACACCCCACGCTTCCATGGACTTAGGTATTCCTGTTGATGTCATGTTCCGCAATGTGTGGTATGGGACTCAGCAACGAACAAATCAAGTACACGCATCGGTTTCAGATGCTTCGGTTCACGTATGTTCCTTGCAAGCTGAATTGAATACGTTCACGGTCTAGCAGTCGCTCATAGTTGTTGAAGCATTCGACTTCATAATTTTGCTTTGCTTATGTCTTTGTAGTAAAAATAGTAATCTGTCATATTTTTAAAAAGAGGTACAATGTCGAAAACAACTATTAAGAAAAGAAAGCATACATTTTTAATACAGAATGTCCACACCTATGAAACTGGGTGGACCGGAACATCAAAATTATAAGTAGCTCGTAACCTGGAAAAGTCTGCCTACCCCTGACCTAAATATTTGATACCAAAGCGATTCACCTGATTCTATATGACTAACATTCCAGATTAATTGTTTTGAGACTGCTTGCTGATTTAGAAACTAATAAAGGAATACTCGCTGATTCCAAGAAATTTTGATGTAGAATAAAAATGCCCTACAGAATTCTACAATATATTCATAGAATTTAATTTATAAACGTTTCTTATACTTGTACATTTTTCAGTACATGTTTTAAACAAAATCTAGTTGTTGAAAGAAACAACAAGAAGTTCTTAGGGGGAAAAAACCACTCAAAAGTGTTACATCTACATCCAGGGTATTAATAGTTAATATAGTAAGCGAAAAATAAAATTCTCGTATGGTTAAAATTCATATTGCAATTAAAGTATTAGTAATAATTAATGTTGCGAGCACTAATGATTAATAAGTTGGGTTAATAACTATAAAAAATATTTATAGTTATCAACACTGGAACTATAATAAACAATAATATAAACATATTTATAAAATTTATTACCTAGATAAGAATTATTTCGACTTAAAATTGATTAATAATAATTTTGAACTGAATAATTAATTTCCCGTTTTAATTAAATTTTGCAATTACTATTGTTTTTTATCAGCAATTACCTTGTTCGCAGATTAAGTTTTACCATCAATATTTTTTACTATAATTAAACTTTCAAAATATTTTATGTAGTTATTTTTATATTTTATCAGATTTTCTAAAAAAAAATTTAATTCTTAGAAGCAAAAATAGTTGAAGAGTTACTACACCCTTACTTATAACTATTATTTATAATACCTACTTCTGCTAACATAAAAGAACTATTCAATACGACAGATACTAAAAACTTTTTTAAAAAAAAAACACTGAAAAAGAGAAAAATGTCTAAAATACCTATTTGTAACAAAATATCCTAGATTTCATGAAAAGATATTACGGTATCTTTTACAAAAAGAGAATTCATTTTATTTGGATTCTATTTATCTTTCTCCGTTTCCATTCTCAAAACAAATGTTTGAAGTATTGCCAAGTTATTTTTCACAAAAGTACAGCATTTCCTCTCAGTTCTTTTTTTTTTGTACCTACAATCCATTTCTTTCCTTTAATAGAAACTGATCACTGATACACAATAAGTTCGTGATCAAATTAATACACTCTTTGTCAATTCCCGTACAAAATAGACGAATCGCTTTCTTATAGCTACGGTCTTTTGAACTGATTGAAAATAGTTTTGAACAAATCGTAAACTTTCTACGTGCAAGACGATCAAAAGAAACAGAAAACAAAATTCGAAATTTTTATCGTATGGGAACTTATAAAAGCTTGGTAAGTAAAGAAACTATTTTAAGATTTTTATAAGAGAAAAGTTTTAATGTACCATTTTATACTACATAATTTTATTCCTTCTATTTATATAATTCATAATCGTAACCTGCAATAAACGGTTAAAATTTTCATAAGAATTCCTTATTCACAAAATTTATAATTTTCAACTCTCAAGATTGATATGTTATAACTCTTTTAGTTTTTGAGTCACCTCATATTCCAGAATATAAATCGACCTATGTACAAGACAAAAGTAAATTTTTTTCTTCAAAAATTTACGCAATTCATAACCCGTATGTAAATCAAACATCAAAAAATTTCAGTAAAAATATTCAAAAAATTTCATGCATAAAATTTTTTTAATTCACTATAATTTTTAAACATGTCGCCATGAGGGCAAAAATGTTGCCAAACGGTAGAATATTTCCCAGCAAAATTAATATAAAGTAAAACACCAGGCGCCAATGATGATTGTTCTATTTTTGGTAGCCTTCTCCCTTAAGATAAAAGTATATTTCCCGTTCATTTGTGATCAAGCACACTCTGCGTCGTCTTTTAAAATTAAAATGAGTTAGAACAGAAATTTGAAAATGTCGCGTGATCATGTAATTAGAGCCAAATAGAACCCATTAAACATCATCATGTTGTCAAATAGAATTAACACTAGGCAAAATATTACAGAGCGCGGCGTTTCTTTGCCTTGTCTATATCTTCAACTTATTATTTGCCAGAATTTTTCTTTAAACCTGCAGTTAAAGTTCTAAGTTTTGAGTATTTTAATTTAATAAAAACAATATAATTCCCGATATTAATTTATCCTCCCTTACAATACATTTCTTCCAGAATATTTATTTTCAATAAAAACAATTTGTTTACTAATTAATTTATTTATTACTAATTAATATTACTTTTAATACACATTATTTCTAAACTCTAACAGTACTCCTTAAATAATGACTTTCATAAAATGCTTTTCCAACGAAGTAGGCTATTTACTCAAATTTCAATGTCCTTCCTTACAAAATAAGAACACAATCTTTCAATAATTCAGCACAGGATCTATCTTTCCTCGCTCTAACCCATAATTTCTCTACTCCCTTCGTTAAACCCTCCAGTTTTGCATCAACGAACACAAACGACGTCCACCAATACCTGGATCCTTGAAGTTCTCCCAATTAGTGATTATGTATTACGCTGCGTAATATCAGGAAGATAAAGCAAAGATATGACCATGTACTGAGACAAGAAGTACCCTTTAGCGATCTTAAACTAACACTGTTATCTTGGAGGAGATGAGGTGAATTATTAAACAACTCCTCACCGATAATTCATTCATGATATCGAGTTGTTGATACTTCTGGGTCTGTCATTATTCAATGGAAGCAAAGCTAGCTGAATAAATTATTGCTGTTTTTTAATGGATTATTTTTAAGAAGGATCTCATTATTGTGTACAAAATAAGAGTAGCATTTCCGGCATGAATTAAAGCAACTGAATATTTTATCTAAAATAAGATGTAAATTTAAATATTATCATTTCAGAAGCAGATTTTGTTAGACTTAATTTTGGCCAGAAAAATCAAACAGAAGTTTCAAAAAATATATAAATAAAATAATAAAAATAAAAAAGTTGAATACTTCCTTAATTAAAATGAATGATTTTAAATGGCTTTTAGTTAACCCCGTGTCAGATTAAAAAATCTTTAACAAATCCAATGCAAATCGAAAACTGCATGAATATATGATAATTGTTTATGGGTTTGTAACGGGTCTGTTCGCGTATCTCCTACTAATCCTTTTTGGGAAACTCTTTCTTTAAATATTATTCTATTGAAAGCTTTCTCCTGAAGAAGATTTGACGTACGCAAAAAAAAGCAAGGCTTATATATAAACATTAACTTTCAGGTTCGAAAAACAGAAAGGTAAGAAGTTACATGATAGTAGTGAGCGATTAACATAAAGTAATAGAAAACTTGGCAAGAGTGTTCCGCAGATTATTTGCTTAGTATTTAAGATTGACAATTTGTCAATTAGATATTTAAACTGGATTAGATTTGGCTTGAAGTAGATTGACTTAGACGTATCTTAGATAATCTGGAATGTGCATAGCTAAAACATTCCTAAAATAAGTGATTAAGTTTATAATTAAATATTACTTTTATCGCATTCCTCGCTTTTGCTCCCATAATTAGTTTAAGTTGCATTTCCTAACCTTGGGTTGTTCGAGTTTGTAAGGCTGTTGAGCTTTGTAAATGAATTGTGTTTGTTTTGACTATGGCTAATCTTTCTTCTAACTCTCGTACAGTGGTGGATGGGATAAGCCGTCTATCTTAGGTTTTAGTACAATGATGGTCATTAAAATTGCAAACCCAGGAAGCAAAGCAAAGTATTAAACTTTCTTTATTATACGTAATGTAACGTTTTCCTCCCCGATAGCTGAAAAATCGGCTTTCTTATACAAAGAACATGACACAGTTCACATCCACACGTGTACCCCTAAATATTGCAAAATCTTTTCATCTGACATCACCCCGTCAACCGATGACTGTGAGAAACCCGACGATTCGACACACGTGCGAGCATAATTCGAAGCCAAGCGTGCCGAGTGTAATTTGAGGTGTCAGAAGCGAACCACCCCACTCCCAACTGAGTAGAAGTACAGTCCGTTTGAAAATATCAAGAAGATCGGTTGTGTTTACCTCTTTTCGCAGAAATATATTTTGTAGTATTGAAAAAGTTCATAGTATGAATAACTTCTGCTTAATGCAAATACTGTAATTAATAGATGTGATGTAAATAAATCAATTTTTTAATTTCTTAACTCTTACGCTACCATTAATTTTCACAAACGTCACAGAAAACAACATAGTAAGAAGAAAACATGATTGGATTAGTAAAAAATTTGGGGGTATTTACAGGGTCCTAAATTAATACACACAGCTGCCTTCTTTGGGAATTAAAACAGATCTAAGCCAGTTAGGTATCTACTAGAACTGCGTCAATTCATCACTTCAACACTTCATCAATTATAATAGCTGAAGAGCAGAGGCGAGGCAGTCTCTCAGCAACCCATGATCAGATGCTTTCAGTGTTCAAATTACCAAAAAGGAGTGTCCCTGCAATGTCAGGGGATGCACAATAATGGTCGCCGTGCAGACAGTCCATGCTCCTGATAACATCGCCCTGTATTAGTGGATATTTGTCGTGCTACAAAGAACCTGAATTATGGTTCGTGATGTGATTGTATAATCCTCCGCCAAGCTGACCTTTCAACATACAGTCGACTCTCGGTAATTCAAACCTGTGATAATATGAACTTCTCACTAATTCGAAGCATATGTTCAGCCCCTAGAGAAACTATTGGTATTTCGAATTAAAATAATACGTTTTGGTACACTCAATAGTTCGAAGTAAAATCTGCGGCTGGCCAGACTACAACACGCGATAATTCGAAGTTATCATTTATAGCTCTGGACAATTCGAACACCCATTATCATGTAGAAACCAGTAGCAAACGGGTTGGAACTTACATGTTTTGTGGAGTATTGTTTCTGCGTGTCTCCCCTGAAACTTAGCCCCTTAGATGACCATCTATCTGCCATCCCTTCTTTGTGTCTCCCGGTTCCACAAGTAAAAATACACTTTTATTGCTTTCCTTTTTCAAGTGGACAACAGACCGGCCGTACTTGTTCTCAGACGTTCATATCTTTATTTAACATGCACACATGGCTTGCTACACATGGGTTCAGAAAGAATGGTCCGCTATTGCAAAAAAGAGATGCGCAGGATCGTGTATTTTTGCGTGACTGACGATTTATGACTCAACAGTGTGACTTATAGCATATGGCAGCAAAAAAGGGCATGGACCGGACTGGACCCTGCCTTGAAGAACCAATGTTGTTGGGGGCAGTGTCAGAGGAAACTGATAACAGATTAAACAGATTTTTAAAGATAACAGATTTTTTCGTCAAAAGAGATTAGTTATGTGCAGTATGTATTATTTTAATAATTCTTTTTAATACATGAATAATATTCCTTAAATAGAAGACTTTTAACTTATGTATAATATTTATACTGTATAATATGTACTTTTTAAAAATACTTTAAAATAATTTGATACATATGTACAATTGTTGTTTTATTACATATGTAGTTTTCAAATTTAAATGTGTTAGAAAAAAATGTTTTCGTGTATTTCGGGAGTTTTTCCCTACCCTCTTGATAATTCGAACTCTTGGTAATTCAAAGTTTTTCACTGGTCCCTCAAACTTCGAGTTATCGAGAGTCCACTGTATCTATCCTCTCGGGCGTTAATGGTGGGAGGCGTTGAGATCCTGCATGGCATTCAGAGTGCGACCCTCATGAAACCACCGATTACATATTTGCATGACAGTCGTTAGATTCCAAACAATATCGTGAAACAGAAAGTCGCACTCTCGAAAGGCCACGATTCCTCCTCTATCAAATATCGACATGCGCCGGTAGCCGTTTCTCCTTCTTATACAAGGCATAACACCGACCTTCACACAAGCAACAAACATCCAAGACATTCCGAATGATAAACCCACTGAGTAATTTTTCTTTTGTACAGAGTTTCTCCCTTCTGCAACGTTCGGTTGAGCTCAAACGTCAAAAATTGGCATATCCCATCATCTTCTATCTGCTCAGCGAATTACACATTTGTATCATGGTGTTGCTATTTTAATGCCCAACGATGTGACTATACAGCAATTTAAAACCTTTATTATGTAATGTAAATTCCATTTATAATTAACAGCTCTTACTATAATGTTGTTGACGAATAATAATTCGAAAATTTAACCGCTTCCCTTACAAATTTTTTTAAAAGAATTGCAAAAAATCATCACATTTTTAATTTTATTATTAAATACAAGTGAACAAAACAAAATAAAAATATGCAAGTTTTAAGTAGAATTTTTAATTTTTTACAGATGTAAAAGCATTTAGTTTCAATATTAGTTTACTATCCCGAGTTATCTCGGGCAATTGCAAAAATTTAAAGATTTTTTTTCAATAGCAGGAATAACGTCTGGAAAATGCCCAGAAGTTAAACTGAGTGGTAAAGGACTAATGTTGGGTCTTCCTGATGTGTGCGAGGCAAAAAACTCGTCACGATAATTTTCTGAAATTATTTTTTAAATCAATTCCATTCTAAGTTATTTAGGTGATGGTGGACCTCCTGATTTATAGTACAAAATGTAGGCTACATACAGAAGAATCACTTCCGCTATTTTCCAATGTCCACCATAATTACTCTCTAAAAAATCATCGCTTTCGATATCTTGCCTCATCGCATTATTTTACTTTTTTTTCCAACGGAACTATCCTTCCCCTTTAGACATTACTCTAATCCACAAGCCGACGTGTACTATACAATTGAGAAAACACGTGACCTATCCCCGTCGAAAGATCCATGAAACCAACAGAACTATGCAAACTGACAATCAAAAAGCTGAATATTTACTTTAATTTCCTTCATGCCAAACAAAATCGTGAGAAAACAAATCGTACTGACTAATTCTACTTCACCCGAGTTTTCTCGGGATAATAATTAACTGCAATATATACGAACCAGAGATAACTCGGGATAATCAGGCAAGCGGTTAAGCAAGCCTTTTGGAATAAATATATCTGAAACACAAATTTTAATAAAACTTTAGTGAATGCTTTCTAATATTAGAAATTCATCTTATTTGTCAGATTAATTCCTTCATGCAAAACATGTAGTTATTCATCTTTTGAAAATTTTGTGGCATATTAATCAAAATTAGTATCAGTCCATTGTTAGTGGCTTCAAAACATTTTTCGCTCAAAGGATGGGATTATGTAAATTTTTCCTCACTAATGTATAAATTGACGGTATGGCGCGGGTATAGTACTATTTTACTTTAATTTGTTTTGGTAAAACGTGATTAATGTTACAAAGTATCCTAATTATTTTCTTGAGAGGCTGCGAAAATAAATGGTTTGCTGGAAGATAATGCATATTTCTTAGTCGTGCAAAAGTCTTTAATTTTAATAATTGTAATTGATTATCTCCGGTGTAGTTAATGGGATTTCGTTGAAACTTTTGAACATTTTAATAAACATCCAAGGATAATGCAAGTATTAATCATCACTTTGCAGCAATCAGGCACGCGCTGAAAAAATATCTAGAGATAATTATTTAAAAAAAACACTTTTAGACTCAAAATACATAATTAAACAAGCGGTTTTTGTTTCTGAAATTCAGAAATTAATATCTTAAGTAAAATGAAGGCAAATTATGCGATCAGTTTCTTATTATTGTCATTGTAGAATATTTGGTAAGAAAAATGTCAAAATGTCAAGGGATTGAATGACAAAGAACTAAATAATTATCATTGTTCAAACTTATTTTAAAATTCTCGATTTGAAAGACAAATAAAAGCAAGGCTCAAGTTGAAGAAAACAAAAAGCAACTAAATATAAGTGAGAACGTTGCAAAATTATCCTAAATTTATTTAATGTTTGAATCCATATTTTTTTCTCGACGTTACTCAATTTAAATCAGCGACTAATGAAGTATAATAAAATACCGCTTATTCACAATACGTTTTTATTGAACTTAGTTATTTAATCTATCTTTAAACCTCTCTTCTCAACTGCCTTTGTGAAGAATCCTATATGTAAAAAAAATGCAATTTACTTCATTTATATATACATTTGCATAAATTAATTCTGAGAAATGAGCACAGCGTTTGCTAAAAGATGTACAGATTAAAATAAAACGATTTGTAAATAAATTTGAGTTGTACAACATAAAATATCACAATACATTAATAAATAATTTTCTTTTAATAAAAAATAAATGAGTATTGTATATATAAAAAAATTGTTCATTTCCCACAATTTTAGTTTTTTCGCGTTAAATCTAAACGCATTACAAGTCAAATCATGAGGCTTATTTAAGAAAATAATGCTTAAACAAGGTAATGTGCACATTTCCCATGCAATCTACAGATTACCTACGCAGGTCAGTCAAAATGCAATTCTTTACATTTCTTGCATTATCTATTTAATTTTATGATTACCAGCATATTATCTACTTAGCACTAATTCAAATGAAAATGAGATACATCCTCAAACAAAAATAACATTTTGTACGCTTAGAATAATACTCAAATAAGCAAATGAATAATATTAGATACTTTTAATTATATTTATTTTATGATGATTGAATAATTTCCATGAACTTATAAGTAATCTCATATAATAATCAAAAAGTTGTAAATAAATTATGCTGCCATTTATTGGAACATAATATTATTTATAAATATTTCAATATCGAAAGAATAAAGATCGTAGAATTAATAAATGAACAAAGTATAATGCAAAGAGAAAAAAAACTTCAGCATTTTAACAATTAGAAATAAGTTAATTACGCATTACTTGAGAAAAAAACTGTAGAAAACTCTCCTTTTGTACATGTTTCTATATTTCATTGGAACAAATCAGGAGATCTGCAAATTAATTACATTATATGCCCTTTAATAGTTTTCGAACTTTAAGGCTATCTTCTTAAATCACACTCGGAACATATTTTCAGAGAGGATAATAAATATATTTTTCATATAAATCGTGGCAGCTTTACACATATATTTTTTTTACCACTAAGAATGATTAAAATTTAGAGAAATTTCATAAGTTCACAAGTTTTTTTTCTTAAATAACATGTAATAAACTCATCTAATATTGTAATATAGTAGGCGAAGCGCATGGCACGGATTTTACCAAAGGTAAAATGTATTTATTTAGTCAGAAAGGAGTAATATATTAAAATAACCTGCTCTTTACAGGACAGCGAAACCGGAATATTACAAGAGATGTTTCCTTTTTGAAAAAATATGGCAAGTTTAGGTCCTACTCTTAAAAACAATCCGATGAGAACCTTAACGGTATCTATGCACTATTAAAGCGCCTACTTCGCTGGGTACGTCATGATTTTGTATGATTATATACTGTTTTTTACTTCTTGATTTAAAAATAACAGGATTTGAATTTTTAAAGTGGAAGTTTTACACCATCGTCACCCTTGTGGCGGATCTATACGAATCATTATTCACTAATCCTCTTGGGGAAATTTTGAGGGCAACATTCGCGTTAATTCACAGCCTCTCAAGAAGAAACCCTGATGTTTAATTAGTTTGACTATATAAAGTCAAGGTTTTGTAGATGTAAGATAGAAGGAGCAGGATAGTTGTGGCGGTAATACGTAGGTGAAAATATTAGAATATTTCTTTGAGTATTTCACAAACATAGTGCGAGTTAAGGGGTCTCAGGGTGTTAAAAATGTTTCGAGAGCACAAAATATGAACAATTTTCGACTAGAAATAATTCTTTGAGGTTAAAATGAAATAATTTGATTCTTTTACACATTTTTTATAAAGGAATAAAGTTTCAAAAAAGTATAAAATGTCTAAAATATAATCATAATTTTAAAAATAATAAGCACATAAATATAAGAAAAATTTTTGTAAGAAACAAATAGTAAGTTTTACGACGCGCATGATATTTTCTGAAATAATAATTCTAATTACTAGCAATAAGTTGATTTATAAAGTCAAATATATCCTTATTAGATGGTAGCGATTAGATATAAAAAGAATAAAAAATAACATTTTTAAAAAATTAAAAACTACATTTTTAAAATTTTTTTCAAAAAATTTAATTTTTTTGAAATTTTTCAAAAAATTACAAATATGTAATACTATAAATAGCTAGGATTCAAAGATTATGATAGAGTTTATAATTCTGTAAAGTTTTATGCATCAAAGTATGATAGTTTTTGAAACGCAATGCGCGTAAGTGAAAAAAACACAAACTGAGAAAAAAGGCTTTAAAGTTTTAAATTGAATTTGAGAAAATAAATTTTTAAATTTACATGCTAAAATGCTCCAGGATCATAGGATATGCCTTCCTGTTGCTCAAACAGCTCAATTTCTGTACTCTTTTTAATTTTTTATCTCTCCAAGCTTCAAACGATGACGTTGAGCTCCTCTTTCTTGACGTAAAGATTCGACGATTGTCACGTTCAGCCAGGGACACACAAACATTTTTGTTAATTTTTAAGCCAAATTTCTCTAAAATAGTAATAAGTATTTGATTTCCATCATTAAAAATGCTGGTTGCTAGATTTGCAGCAATCTCTGCAATCTGAAGGCTAGAATCAATCGTCTTCGAACAAAACTTCCAGATTAATGAATTTAAACTTTCATTAGGATTCTGTGTCTTACCTCCTAAGCATTTCTTCAGGAGTGCCAGATGAGATAAGTCTGCAAATACAGGCTTAATTACATCTTGAACAGCTTTCGCAACTGAGGGTTTGTGTTTATAATTTTGTAAATTATTATTAATTGCGGCATTATACTTACACTATGTATTTGGATTTGTAGGACAAAATCAGTGCATCGGTTCATCATCGGTGCTGCAAGAATGACCCCAAACAGCCCAAATGGCTTTCCGCATTTCCTTTACACTAGTAGAATTGCATCGAATAGCATTACCATAGTAATGCGCAAGCTTATCAATTAAACTATCAGTTAATCTACCTTTACCGCCTATAGTTTTACCATCAGATAATTTCTTCTTACCATATACTAATTTAAGCTTCCTAAGCCTTGTACCCATTCTCTTTTGCACATGGCCTACACATTCTATTTTCTGAATAAGATGGCATCGCCGTATGGATTGTTTTCAGAAAGGGCATTGAATGTTTTTGTGTCGCCATCTCCTATGTAGTTCGAATATTTCAGGTTGTGAAGCTTTTCTGATCGATTAAAAATCCTCAACATCCCGTCAACCTCCATCTTACCAGCAGAGCCAGAATAATTTTTTCTACGTGAAATCTTATGCGCTCTTTTCCATTTATTGTACTTGATACCAAACTTTACCCCTTTATAACTGTCGCTTCATTTGCAAAATGAGGACAACACTTCCCTATCCAAAACCTTACCTGTTTCGGCCCCATTAGAGTACATACTCCAATCAACGATGAATGTCCTCTCGTCTTCCAGGTCCCATCACCACTTACCGTTAAAATGTTATCAGGTAACGAAGAATTTTCTTCGACAGCTGCCCTGTTCATGCTTTCTTCGGCGACTTCCTTCATAACAAGTGAAAGTTTATTATTAATAACATCATATGATTTTTGTTCAACAGGATTAGGAAGACTCATTACAGAACAAAAGGTTTTTAATGACTCTAAACCTTGACCTATGCATCTTATTGCTAAAATAGATCTTCTGTTAATTTCTGGAGCATTATTTTTATTCCCAATGTTTTCACAGCTTGAAAAAGTACAAATACTCCCACAGTTTTTACAATGTATTTCAAAATTCGAACATAAACCACAAGTGGATTTTTCATTAATTGTTAATGGTTTATGACATTTTAAACAGCATGATACTGACAAAATAGAGCTAAAGGTTGAAATAAAATAAAAAATACGATATTCTTTGAAGTTTTCACTTACCTTAACAAGATTTCACTTTAATGAAGTCTGAATTCCTGAAAGTTTTTTACTAGAAGCATTTTTCATTTCGGCACACTTACTTGTACTTTTCAATTCTGCACACTTCCTCGTATCTTTCATATCTGTAACATGTGAGTCACTTACCTTTAAATATTTATTTCCTATAAATCTTTTGTTGGGGCGATTGCCCAACGATTTTTTCAGAATAAAACAACACATATATTCGATTTAGATAAGCGTTTTAAAAAAACGTGTACTAAAGTAAACACAACAGAATCAAAACATGGCAGAATGAATGTGTTGAGTTGCAGGCTTCCTTCTGATCAACTCAAGCGCTTAAAATATTTCATGAGGCTTATTAAAACAGAAAAATGAAAGGTATGCATAAATTTAAAAATAAATGGGCGTGGCATCTGTCCATTTAAAAGTTGTTATGACTAAATTGCTGTTTGCATTTTTTGAATAACTTTCGAAGTTTTTAGAGTATTGTCACGTGGTTAGTATCAAAATGTTCAGAAAAAAATGAAGAACAAGATATATTTTTTTCGAAAATTCGAAAAAAAAATTGTTAACACCCCTTAGACCCCTTAAGGAAAGAGTTGCTAAGATAATAAATTATTAGATTAAGGATCTAAGATAGATTGAATTAGATTTAGTAATCAGATTACTAGCGCTTGTTCGCTTTGTCTAGTTCACTTAGTCGTGTTTACTTAGAGTTGTTCATTGATAATAGATTGCTCGCTTTATATATCATTACTAGGGCCTCCTTTTGTAGTTTCTTTTGTGATTGATAAAGTGTGTTTGAAGAGTAATAAAATAATAATTATAGAAGTTGTTGGTGATGCTTTATTTCCCCCCACACCTTTAGGTAGACAAAACGGGGAGGAGCAGTGCCAAATAGGTAGCGCTCACACCCTTCCAAAGTCAATTTTCGCTAAACTCGCTTTTGATATATCCTTACTCAACAAAATCCTTGCGTAACTTCCCTTGGGAGGCAATTTCCCCAAAACTCACTTTTGACGGATCCTTACTCAACATAATCCCTGCGCAACTTCTCTTGGGAGGCAATTTCCTCAAGACCCGTACATATCGGACCTCTAATCAACAAAAAGAATATGCCCACCATATTTTATGTGTGTACGTCTATGAGTTCAAAAGAATTAATAAACCCCTCCACAGTCCGGAAATCGATTTCCACAAAACCTGTTCTCAGTGGATATCTACTCGTCAAAAGAAACAAGATTACCAAATTTAGAGTCTAAAGCTCTAACAATTCAAAAACGAGAATGTTTAGCTATAACGCCCCCGTAAGCCCCTCTGCCCCCTCCCCCCCCCCTCCTTGGCAGTCGATTTCCACAAGAACAGCGCTTTGCGAATGCCTACACGACATACGAAACATGTTTACGAAATTTTAAGTCTGAGAGGGTCTCACAATTCAAAAACGAGAATTTTTTATCCGTAATCCCCCCGTCCCTCCTCTTGGGTGTCTATTTCCACAAAAAAACACTCTTAAAATAGCTCAACAAAAGACACAGGTCTACCAAAATTCAAGTCTGTGGGTTTAATAGTTACGAAGATCTTGCAATGAGTAAGTGAGTCGCGTTTCTCTTATGCATACTACTGTGACAATTAAATAACCGGACTAGTCTTAAAAATCATATTAAGTGAAAACAATGTACAAATGGCTTTTAATCCCCTTCAACATAATCCCCCCCAACATAATACATAGCTGCATACGAGTTTTCCTCCGTTCAAAGCAGTGTTCCGGGTAATTAGGGGTCACCATCTTCAGAAAGTGTGCCGTTTTTATCATCACCTATCCTACAGACTGAAAATGTGTTCTCATCAATGCATTTTTCAGTTAAAGAAACAGGTATAAGTCATACAGTGCGAGATCTGTAGAGTACGGTGGATACTCGTGCACAGAAATGCGTTTGTCCTCCAAGAACTGTTTTATAGGCAGCACAATGTACACCGGGGCGTTGTCTTGGTGCAATTCCCTGTATTGTTGTTCTACAGATATGGCATTTTCTTCCTCACTCTTTCTCTAAACTTTCTCAGGACCTCAACGTAGTATTACTTTTTATCGTTTTGGCCTCCAGGTACTCATTTAATGATAAAGATGTCATTAATACAGTACGAAAATGATGAGCATGACCAGTTCTTGATGTCCCAGATCGACAAGAGCATTCAATATCTTTAGAAACCTCCCGATCTTCCGAATATCATTTGTGTCATTCAAGAATTTGACTATGTGAGGTGCAGCTATCTCCAAACACTCCTTTAACAATTTAATACATTATTAATTTTTTTTATTAATTTCAAAAGGAATTTCAAATTTATGCACGGCTTGATCTTTACGTTTATCACAATCGCGGCACTTCGACACAACAACGTCTTTCTCAAACAAGGATAAAAAGAAAATTTTTTTAACTAGATAGAAAGATGGGGAATAATGTGCCACCAGTCTTGGAAGAATAAAAGTCAACTATATTCCATTCTCAACTCCTTCCCACTAAGCCTAATGGCTAGGGCATGTGCATTTCGGGAATTTAATTGCCACACCTTATATACAGGGGGGTTTCAAATTCATGGTTCAAACTTTAAGGTTGGGTACAGGACATTGTAACAATCATTTACTGTTTAGGAATGTATAGGCTCAAGTGACGCGGTGAGGCACAAGCACAAAAAATAAGCAATAAAAGGAAAGAGAAAGTGTTCATTGAAAACGTCATTGACAAGTGTGTAATATTTACAATAACTGTTCTAAATTGCGTCCACCAGTAGCAATGCAAGCTTGGCAGCGTTGGTGGAGCGATTGGTGCATTTGTTCAAAGATGCTCACACACACGTGCAACAGCTTCGGATATTCGAGCAACGAGATCCTCTTCTGAGTCAAGTGAAGTCGCATAAACAAGATTCTTCAGGTGTCCCCATAAAAATAATCGAGGCTCGATAAATCAAGAGATTGGGTTGGCCAAGGGACTGGTCCACCATGCCTAATCCATCGCCCCCCGAACGTGGCATCCAGGTAAGTGTACAGGAAGAAGGTTACGAATGGTGATCGGAAGATCCTGCAGCAGTTCTGGTACCACCTGTTCCAGAAAAATAAGATAACATTTATCATAACAGTCGCGTCGGTAGTAAGTATGGACCAATCAATCAAAAGGTCGTTAACTATACTAATCCACACATTCAAACAGAATCATTGTTAATACACATATGGTGGCGTTGCATGTGAATTTTCGATTACCCGCACTGAGATGCATCATGTTAAACGGAGGATAAACACCTACTGCCCCCCCTACCGATAACTCAACAAAACGATACTTGCATTTTTCTTCTCTTTTAATTCACCTGTTTGAACCTCACCGCGTCTCTTGCGCCCATACATTCCTACACAATAAATGATTGTTACAATGTCCTGTATCTACCCATAAAGTTTGTACCATGAGTTTGAACTCCCCTGTATAGATGATAAAAAGAGAAGATAGCAACTACAAACAAGTACAGCAGTTTTTACATCTGATGCGATTTTTCGAATCAACTAAATTACTTATTAGAACCAATTATATTCTAACTCTTTGTGCCACCATTCATCGTGACTTCCGCCTAACAATTCCCAAGACCTTCTCCAAAACTAAATGAAGGAAAGACAAACCTCTAACCAGAGATCCATTTAAACGATTGGAGGCCTTGATTAGCTCTTTCCTCCTTTTCCGTTCTTTTGTCAGAGCCTCATCGATTTCTAAGCAAATGGACTGCGATGGGGTTTATCGGTCTCTCGTTACTTTATCACACGAGTTGTTCCCGTGATTCCACAGAAAAGTACATTGAATTCACTTGGAGTACATTTCATTTAATGTGTTTGGAGTATGTCACGAAAATCACAATCCTGTGAAATATATTAGTTGATTGCGTCTCATTTCTAATGTGTCGGATGGATGGGTGTATTTTTGGTAACTTGTTCAGCTGATGTAACTGATCGTTGAGTTGAGATGAACGTGTTAAGAATATTCATGCTCCGGATAATTAGAAATTGGTCGCCTCGAAGTAATTTAATATATTTTCGTTTATTACTATAAGAGGTAAAGTATTCAGTAAAATGTATTGATAAATCATACTTTTGGAGTTTTTTCATCATTTTAATAGCTTTGACTTTTATAATGCAGCGATTAAACCCTGATTTAGCGAAATCATCGGGACCGAATATTTTTTTTGTTAAATCGGGGTAATTCGTTATATCGGGGATCAAAGAAAATATAATTTTTTTTACCCCTACCCTTTGAAAATTCTATAATGAGCAGCTACAATAAAACATCCATTGTTATACAATACACACAGTTTAATTGGAAATTCTAAATCTTGATTAATAGAAGTTCGGCAATCTTTTTGATTCCTGACTCAAAAGAGTTCTTTTTTCGACTTTATGCGGAGAGGAAAATACTGCATCCCTTACATCCTGCTGCATGAGGTATGTTTTCAAAACTTCCCAACAATGTAAAACATTGGAAAAGGCAACAGTTTTGATAGAATTTTCATTATTAATTTCTGCATAAGAATCGCTGTTCATTGGCCCGACAAATCAACAGTTTCCTGAACTTCGGTTGCACAGATCGGCAGTCCTTCATCAAATGTAACATAATCGTTCAATTCTTAAAATATCACTTGCGCTGTGGAGTGGGATGAGTTAAGAAAAGAATTTCCTGTCCTCTTCAAAACTCACACGATAGATTATCCTCATGACTCATCTTCACCTGTAAAGTCCAATAATGATCTGCACCCTTTTCAGTCAAAATTTGTCACTTACAAGAGAAATTATTTTTCTGTTGGGGACAAAAAGATGTCATTTGAAAAAATAATCCAATTTTTTCTAGTACAAACTGATAAAAAAGATTATTTCAGCTGTTGAAGCAATTCGTTAATTCGGGGTTTCTTATTCGTTAAATAGGAGGGGGGGGGGGTACCTACATTTTAATCAAAAAAAGAGAAAAATTCGTTAAATTGCGAAATTCGTTAAATAGGGATTCATTAAATCCAGGTCCAACTGTATTTCAGCATCAAAAAATCCAAGTAAGGGATTTAAATAAATAAAATTTAGCGTTTAAAATATCATTCCCCCCCCCCCAAATTACCTATTAGTTCATTTAGAATTATGTTTATTACATTCATACAAAAGATCGATAGTCATACAAAAAATCGAAGATATTTATTTAAACAAATGCACATATGCAGTTCTTAGATTTTGATATATTTTAATTATAAATTGCTGTTTAATTTTACATTTAATTCGTGTACAATATTTAACATACAAAGGCTTTTAAAATCAGGGAAATAAAAAATAAAGGCATACACAACTTTTGTACATATTGTGCATTAGTTCTGAAGTGTGTATACTTTTTTTTATAATTATTAAGATAAAGTTTTATGAAATATTGATCTTTCATTCGTTTTCTTCTATATATTCATAATGTAAGTTTACTGTTTTATTGTTCTACATTTGTGCAATTTTTTATGGTAAGCAATTTTAAATAAGCTAATTAACATTTGATAAAAGTTTCAGACTATTCAAGGAATGTTATATTAAGCTGTTCACGGAATGGAAACTTCAAACTCATATTTCTCCATGTTCAATTTTTGTACATATACTGTTATTTAAAATCCTAAGACTTTTTGATAATTAAAGTATGGGTTTGAAGTTTTTTATACATGTTTTGAAATGTATGTTTTGTAAAACTGTGCATAGAATTAGCTCTAACATGTGTTTAGTACTTTTTCTAAAAAATTCCAAAATCAAAATTAATGTTTTTTTGAGATTTTTTGAAAGTCTAACTACAAAAAAATTTAATAAAAAACTAAAGAGCAGCAGCAGAAAAAAAAACCATGCACAGTTATATGTAGTATATTATAAGGTACTTGGAAAAAAATATTTGAAAGAAAAGAGGCATATTTAAAAAAGCTTTAGGAATTTAAAAAATGTTTTAAAAAGTTCAAAAAATTTAGATTTTTTAAACATTTTGCAACAAATTAAAAAATTTTGTATGGAATTGTTATTAAATATTAACTTTTATAAAATACAATTAAAACCAAATATTAAATATTAAAAATAAAAAAAATTGTGAAGATGGTACCATATCACCTTAACATGAAAGTCACAAAAGTGTATTTTTATTTTAACATATTCTGTGCAAATGATTTTACCCATGTTTATATTATTTATTTCTATCAGAATTTTATGACTATTTTTCTATTATATGACATTTTTTATTAAATAAGACTTATTCTTTTTATATAATAAAAAGTTTCATTTAAATCTATAAATATAAACACTAGATATTTATCAGTCATTTACTGTATATATACGTATATCAAAAACTACTTATTTATAAACTACTAAAGTTATCCTATTTTTATTTTTCAGAACAAGACTTCAAATGGCTAGATAATTCACATGTACAAGTTCATGCTTTAAAAATGACACGTGCCCAAGTTTCTCTGGCCTGAAATATATGGAAGAAAACATTTTATTAGGATGTATGGATCTCTAGGTAAGAGCTTAGAAGGTTTTGACACCTATCGGATATCGAGGTATTTGGGCTTGATTTAATGCCGGAGAAGAAACGGATTAAGCTTTAATGCCAGGACTGGGTTTTCCCATAAAAATACGTCTCCTATTTTTGGAATTCGATATTTCGCGAAGAGTCGAACAATAAGAGTGTTGCACGGAACGAAAAACGATTTTTCTTTCGTCCAAGATAAAAACAAATATCGCGTTTTACCTTGCATTTTCTTTCGGAATGTGCTGCTTTTTATTCCCTTGTTTCGAGGACAATGTGTGTGTGCGTGTGGAAAACAAATATTTTAGCATCGATATTCTAAACGAGAGTTTAATTCAATAAACAATGAATTTCTAAAACAAAAAATTTCTTAATAAATAAGTTTTTAAACATTGTAGTATTATATCACGAAAATTCAATTTTCAAAATGATTCAGTGAATTAGTTTTTTTTGAAAAACATAACAATAATCTTGTGACGGGTCTATCCGCGCTTTTCCTAACAAACCTCTAGGGGAATTACTTACTTTAAATATTATTTAATTGAAAACTTCCTCCCAAAGAAGACGCGATATATGTAAATTATGTCATGTATTTAAGTATTGGCTTTCGAGTTCCAGTAAGAGAGAGGTTAGAAGTTCAAGGATAGCATTGAGGTTTAACGTAAGATAACGTTAAGGTAGGCGAGAGCCCTTATTAGATTATTTGATTAATATTAAGATTGACGATTTGGTCAAGCAGTTGATAAATCGGATTCGGTCGGTTTGGATTATAGATTATTTTAGAAATTATCTTCAAATATTAGAAGATATATTGCCTCGGACGTGCTAAGTGTAAGTGGTCCGATTTATTATTATAACTCTAATTATCTCGCCTACTCGCTCTATTGCTCCCATATTTATAAATTGGTGCATTTCTAAACTTGGGTTGTTTAATTTGTGACGTTGTTGAGAAACGAAAATAAATTGTGTTGCTTTGACTATGGCTCTAGTTTTCCTTTTAAATCTCGCACATTGTGATGGCTGGGGAAACCAGACCATCATTACAGCCTATGTATACAAAAGTGAAAAGTGACAGGATTTCAGGAACTATTTAGACCTACAGTCTTGAAATTTGACAGAAATACAGATGATCATCGTATAACACGGTTAATTCAACGTGCTTTTTCGAAACCGTATTATCCGATACTTTATTTATTTAAAGTATTTTTTATTTATTTATCAAATTCATTATGTAGGTACATAATATAAATCAAGGCAATGTGTAACCGTGTTATATCGAAATCAAGTAATAAGGTGATTTTCTGTTGGGAATTCCTCTTATTGTACGCAATTGGAAAAAAAATCCTGTTGGGAACTCCCCTTATTGAACAAAAATGATATTCAATTTTTAAAATCGTGTCATAAATTCAGGTTTTCGCAAATTTTGCAACGTATAGTTCGAAACAAGGGACCTCTAAATTCCTTTTAATGAATTTAGAGGTCTAAATTCCAGCAAGAACGGGTATAATGAAAATCCGTTCTCAAGAGGAGGTATAGATAAAATGATAAAATTTCTCGTTTTACAACTATAAGAACCCAACCGTTTTTAAATTTGATAAGCATGTTTTTTTTTTCTTGAGTAGAAATCCATCAAGAACGTTTTTTGTGGAAAACCCCTCCCCCAAAAGGGGTTACGGGGGCGTTACATACAAAAATTCTTGTTTCCGTACTATTACACCAATAGAACTAGAATTTGCAAGAATGTTTCTTTTCTTGAGTAGTGATTCCCTAAGAATGTGTTTTGCGGAAATAAGACTTCCAAGGTGGGTGGTTGTAAAAGTTAGGGGGGCGTAGAGAATAAAAAATGTTCAGTTTTTGAATAATTCGATCAACAAACTTAGAGTTTTGCAAGCATGTTCCTTTTTAAAAAGTAGAGATCCACCCAAAATAGAGCTTGATAAAAATGAATAAGAGAGAGAGGAGGCTGTAGGAGTGTTAATAATAAATATACTTCTCTTTTCGAAAAACTCAAGTTCTACCCTTATTTAAATCAAGAAACGAGTGCTACAAGAATATTTTTACATACAACTAAAGCTTAATAGAAAGGTAACAATAACCTAAAAAAATATATAGTCTTGCAATGTCTATATATAATCTTACAATAATTAGTAAACAATTAAATATCGAATTCATGAACTGCGGACCCGATCTAAAAACAACTTCTCACAGAAATTTTATTTAAATTCGAAATTTAAGATAATTATTTGAAATATATAAACGTTATTTTTGCAATTAATTAATGTCTGCATACAGTGATTCTATCTTAATTGTAATTTAAATACTGGGGTATTTTAATATGTAAAAATAGAAATTGTGTGTTGCTACACTATTTTATTAAATTCTATGGAAGCTTTACATGCAAGTAAAAGAAAAAAAACTCTTTTTTTATACAAAAATAAAGTAATTTTCTAAATTACTTAACCACACTTAAACTCATTAACTTCGTGCCTAAAAAACAATTCAACCCCACTTACTTAAGCCCTAGAATATTCTTTATAAAACAAATCGTTTTTGTCCACACGAGACTTTTCTCTCTTGCCTCTTTCCTTATTTTATTTCCACTATTTACATCTCAAAAAGCAAAATGTCATTTCCTGACATTTGGAATAAGGTTTGAAAAAAGACGTCAAAAAAAGGGACGGAAAGGGGAAAAAAATTGAAAAAATACACAGTCATTGTTTCTTTCCTATAACTCCGATTGATTTTTCTTGTTTCCTTGTGTGTATTATCTCCCAGCCGAGCCGTCAGAAAAGAAAAAAGGATGCCTTCTAAATTTAACTTCACCCTCCTCTCAACTTCCCGCCTTGCCTCCCCCTTTCGCTACGAGACTTAAAATATTTTTTTTATCCCAAAGTAACCCATCATCAGTGTTTTTCACACAAATCCTCTAGGGACCGGTACCGTGAGTAAGGACTCAAAATTGCCTTACAGTACGTCTAATAAAAGATGGAAGAATTGTTGAAAAGAGTCGGTGAGTGTATTCTTGATTTTCGAAAGGTTGCTTGGAAAAAACTGTTGAATCGCTGTTTCAGTGAGACGAGAAAGGATTTAAACTTGAGGATGAGATAGTCTGGTACTCTGGTTATTGCTGAAGATGAAAGAGGGATAAAAAATAGTTTTAATTGCTAGGGATATTATTTCCAAATCTTGAATTCTGTTTTTGTGGCTCTGGCATATCAAAGTGATTAAGAACATATTCTGAAGGTTTTTATCTTGTGAAGTGGATCGAATATAAATGATAATTTATCAAAGTGTTCCGTGATTTTGTAAATATTTCGTTCATAGTAACTATAATGAGTTAGTTCAGTGATTCTCAAACTTTCAACATTTGCGACCCAATATTTAATCATCATTTTCATCACCCCCCCCCATTCCTACCATTCAATAACAATGTTTTGAATTCAATAATACTATACTTTGACGTTAAAGCTACAATGCGATTTAAACTTCTTAAGCTCCAAAAGCGTTTATAAACGTCTCGCTCAGCGAAAGCGTTAACTGCCCCGAATGTATATATAGTCTTTACGAAGTACGATCTTTTCTGTGCGCTACTATCCATAAAACTATTCAAAATGCTTTGGAATGCAAAAAAGGACCTTGACAGTGTTTGCGAAGGATTTATTTATTTATTCCTTTTCTTCCCCTTCCCCCCAATACATCACATTTGTGCGCTTTCGTGGGAAACGGGGGCATTGGGCAGCGAATCGTGTAACTTTTAATGGACAGTTAAGTTATTAATTATAAACCGTACAAATTATCAATATAAGAGTTTATTTCTGTATGTAATTTTACATATGATAAGCCCATTGGACCACTGGTAATTATTAAACTATTTTTTAACTTAGTATTGTTAAATTAATTGTGAAATACATTGTGAAGTACTGATACATTTATAAGTGTATTATATCAGTGTATATTTTTTGCTTTCGACATTCAATATGCTCACGCCCCCCTCGTAGTGTTATTACGCTCCCCTAGGGGGGCGCGACCTACAGTTTGAGAAACGTTGAGTTAGTAATGTATCACTAGTAGCTGGCCATCGTTTTAATCATAATATATTCATTTATTTAATCGCTATTACGATGAGTAAATGCAAAATATTTACTTCAATTGTACAAAAAATAAATTATTAATTTTTAACGAGTGAAAATATTAAATCTATTGAAATTTGGTACAGAATAAATACCCAATTTTGTACCGGCCCCATATCGAGGTACCAATTGAGTGAATAAAAGTTTATTAGCGTCACACGTTGAAGCAACAAGAGAACTGTTGGAGTTTTTTTTTAATTGAGAACATATAGAAACCCCGTGCACCACAAATTATCACACAGGGGCTCACACAAAGGAAAGATTACAACAAAACATCCATGCCTTCTCCGGGATTCGAATCCAGGCCCTACGGCTCCGTATTCCATGTCACTAACGACTATACTGGATGGGCGGCAGCTGTTGGAGATGACCTCGTAATTTTGAACTGTGATCAAGTGACGAGGAAATACTACAGCTGGCACCTAACCCCTTGCGAAGTCAAAGTGTTAAGGGTCACATACCTTTTAAAAAATCGAAAAAGGTTAAGAGGACACTGTACGATTCAATTGACAAAAATCGTTCCAAAAATTAAATCTAATTTTCTTTGCCTAAATTATTTTTTATATTCTTTCCTACAAACTCGCAAAATTTGAAAGCTCTAAGTTCGAAAAACGCAGAGTTGTGATAACTTTTACGTTTGTTTTTATTCACATCCCAAAGGCAAAACAAAACTTTAAACTCACTTATCTCGGAGAAAGATAAAATAACTAGTCTGTCTTCATTTAAAATGCTAAGGCTTTTTTTCTATTGTGCCTAATATTTGGGAATTTCTTTCACTTGTTGTTAATTGTACATGATATAAAAGTTGGAATGCATTTTTTCACACACACACAATCAAAGCAATACTTATTTTTTTTAATTTACACTTTTAAGGAATTTTCAATAAGCATTCATAAAAATAAGTATTGTACAAATACCAATCATGTTATCGCAAAACACATACCAACTTTTGTTATTCATAGTTTGACGCACTTGTAAATCAAATTTCATATATGTAGGCTAATTTTTGTAGGAGTAGCAGCATTTTAAAATCACTTCATAAGTTTTGCCCTTGAAAAATTTAATTGTTAGCTTTTTATTAAATTTAGAAATTAAAATCTGTTTTACAACATACATTCACATAGAAGGCAAACCAAAAAAATTATGGAAATCATTAATTTAAAAAGTTTTAGTAAATCGTACTATATCCCTTAAAAATGGTATACAACTTTAAAGATCTATATTTTTTTTATTACTGTTTTCTGGAATGTAAATTTTGGAGAAATAAACAAATAGATATTACTTTACTTAAAACATATCCAACGAACACATTTTTAATTACGGTAAATTTTTTTAATTGGTTTTATTACAAAAAGAAATTTTGGTTCTCTTTTCGCAAGCGATACGCATTGCGCACAGCTTTATAAAAATGTTACCAATATTTTTTGATGATTCTTTTGCTCAGTGTAGGAAATTGTGTTATATTTAAAATGACGAAACATGAAATACTGATTTAGAATTTTTAGTAAACTAAAAAAGTTTAAAATTTAACTTTTAAATTTAAAAAAAATGTTTGCTATTTTTTTATTTGTAATTTTAAATTCCTTCATTAAAAATTCACAAACTGGCTCGTCTTTTTAAGTACAGATTTGATCAGAATTTCCAGTAAAAATTTTATCAACTTGCATGGAACGGTTTTGAAAATATTATGCACGCAATGAGAGAAAAACGTTCTGAGAAAATTGATATCAAATATAAAATTCATCACACCTTTATATATATATTATTTTGGTTAATCAAATAATAAGTAATTTAACTTAAAACTAAAGTGAAGTTTTTTTTAGTCAAAACTAAATCGTATATTTTACCAATGCAGCACAAACATCGAAACGATAACAAAAGCCGCGAAATAATCAAAATGCAACAAAATGATTTATTTCTTCAAAATAAAGAGTTATGAACTTTATAAATATTACTTAAAAACAGTCAATATCTTAATTAACAACTATTAATTATAAATATTATATTATTTGATTTGATTTGTGGTATGAATGCTTAGTATAGCAACATTCTAAAATGTTAAAATTTAAAATTCACCACATGCATACAAAGTTCCCCCTTTTTCAGTTAATTTTTTACAAGTAGCTTTAAATAGCATTCTCTTAACCTGTCGCACTTTCTTTGCGCGGAGATTAAAATGTCGCTCTGTAGTCTGAATTCTTTTCATATCCACAAGTGTAATAAATTTTTGTGCACAATCGCCAACATTTAGACCAAGCGATTGTGCATAATTTTTAGCCTGCCTTCATTGCCATCATTAAAAATGACAATTGCCTCATTTGTGGAAATTTCAACAATCTTTCTACCATAAACTAAAGTTTTTGGGCATAACTTCCATATTAATGAGTTAATGGATTCATTATTATTTTGGGTTTTATCCCCTAGACATTTTTGTAGGAGTTCAGGTGGTGACAAATCATTGAATACAGGTTTTATGGCATCCATTACTGCTACGGCAATTTTTTATTGTGCCTAAAAGTTTCCACACTGTCCTTTAAAAATTGTTTTTGATATTTACACCAAGAATTAGGACCTACGGGACAAAAACTGTGCAATGGTTCTTCGTCGCTTGAAACGTAGATGGAAATGTACAACCCAAACAGCTTTTCGCATATCTGAAAGATATGTTTATTTAGTCGGATGCATTTCCATAGTACTTTGTAATTAAGTCGATCAATTTTCCCTTTCCACCAATCGGCATCCCATCACTGAGTTCGGAGCTCATTTGTTTCAGAAACGAGCGAATGTATAATCACAAATCACTTTATCAAAACAAGGTAGAAGTTAAAGTTATATAAAGTTAGATAATAATTGAGGCTTAGATTCAAGTATTTGATTATAATTAGAATGAAAATATTAGAACAGAGAAACGCCGAGTATATATAGCTAAAATGTAAACAATATTTATAAATCATCTTTTCTGCTCTCTTTATTTTCTTAATAACTTCTGTTCTATTGGAAATATCTTCACGTGGTTTCTTTTAAGACATTCAGAAAGGTTTGCTCTATAAAACAAAAACAAACAAAAAATCATTAAAAAATCGATCGTCCGGAAAATTTAAAAGGTGTAATACCGCAACAAGGAGCTTAGGAATGGACCAATGTTTATAAAAACAGCCATGAGGATGTTAAAAATTTGGTTCTAAATCGAGAAAAATCTGACTGGAGTAAATATTCAACAAATTCGGGACATTAATTTTGATGACCAATGAAATCAACGAAATGGCCAGCATTTTCGCAAATCTACAGCAAGTACTTGCCTCATATTTTAAATACAAACCAAAAAGTAGCAGGAACAGACATTTGTAATTGATATTTGAATTACTATGAAGTAGAAAGAGACGTAATTTGCGATGCAAATTTTAACTTGTGACAAAAGTTGCATACATCATAACACCCCTAAAACAACGTCGTCTAGTATTAGAATGGAATAAAATGAAAGACACACATTGCTCTTTATTAAGAACAACAGCGTACGGGAAAAACTGTTGTTTTTCTTTTATTCGGATATCCGGTGTAACATGTCCGACAAATTTTTTCACGGATGGTGCACAGATAAGTGCACGATTGAGAAACTTCAGGAAAAAGTTAAAGCAGCATATCAGTCTAAAAGACGTTCTATTCCTAAAATAACATAATTTCGGTTCACACAACTTTGTGAGATAAGAAAAATATTAAAAATTTTTCAGAGAAAACATTCGATCTTTACATCTTAGAAATATTATTTGTTTGAACTCGTCAAAAAGTTACTATAAGAAAGATTTTTATAGAGAGTGGAAGTATTTGTGCGAAAAAGGTTTGTGTGTGGCACACATGTTCGATTTCTTTTTTTATCATATAAAATTAAAAGCTTACAATACGTCGAAAGTCATGCATATCTTAAAGAAAAATATATTTAAAATTAACTTAGAAGTAATTTAGGAAGGATATCTAGAAAATCTTATTTTTGTTTTTCCCGACCTCGTGCAAATAAAGTCATTGTTTTTTCATCCGATCATTTGAAGATATATTTTTTAATTTGAAATTTTATCTAGCCGGCGTATAGTGTTTCCAAATCTTATTTCTATTTAAAAGTTTAACTAACAATTTTGATTTCTCTTGAGAAGCATTTTCAAAAAATTTTAGAATAAGCAATTTTATAAACTGCCCTAACCCATCTGTGTTTTATCGTCTTGGTGTAACACATTTAAAATTCATATTTTATCATATTAAAAAAGTTCTTTTACAGAAGTTAATTAGAAACACTTTCTATATTTTATGAAAAATTACATGACTTGAAGATTTTTTCCCCTGGTTCTACGTAGACAAGTTTATAGTTCATTAAACCTTTTTAATGCAGTAATTTTTTAAGAAGATGGTTTTTAATTTTATAGTTATCTGAAATTGTCACATCGTATTTCGAATATTTTGGTTTAAATTAGATATTTTAATTATTTTCAGTTACATGTATTGTTGTAAATATGTTTTTACCCCATGCATTTTAAGTGTGTGTGCGTGTGTGTGTGTCAGACCCCAGGCCTGCTGGTCTAACCAAATATTGAAAAACTGGGAAAGTAATACAGCTCAAAACTCAAGTAAGCTAGAAATGTTTTACCCTTTACATAAAGTCTAATGGTAAAACAAAGAGTTTAATATTATCATTAAAACAAGTTTCTCTACTGGATTATTGTATTTAACTTATTTAAAATAAAACATCCATAATAATTGTATTAAAGTGTACCAACGAAACAAAATATAGTGTTTTATAACTAAAATACTTTACAAATTTTTAATCCTATAAATGTTACATAATAATAATCAATGTCTATCAATGATAAGACAACAAATTTTCCAAAGCGGAAAATTCACTTAACTTTTCCAAGACTTAAAAATCACGATTATAGTTTCTAGTAAGATATAAACGTCACGACGGCATTTCAGTATCAAAAGTTTGTTGTTGAAGGGATTTCTTTGAGGTTATCGATAAAACTCTGAAGAATAGACGATTAACATCTATCAACTGAATAGTTAATATCTTTTAAAAACTGCGATAAGCTATCGTCTGTTAAACTTTTTAACTAACAGACTGATATTACATTACCGTCTGAAATCAATTATTCATCGCATATACAACACAACAAAAGAATCCGTGTAATAAAGGTGATAAGGTTATTGATGGCTGTGTTTACAGAGTTTTCAATATCAATATTATCAATGAGAAGAATTAGAGCCAATATCCGGGTTAAGAATAAAGAAATTTTAATTCCTTTTAGGTGAGATAGTGTACTAGAACTGTCCGTAAGTGGTTTAGATAATATGTTTATTGATGAGAGCTGATAAGCGATTAAAGACTTTGATGACAGGTTACGTAATCATATTTGCCATTGAACGATATTAACAATTTATAAAAAGTTCTTCAAATTTTTCATCAGTATTATTGAATAATTTTAAATATTTCAAATAACTCCGCATTAATACATAATAATTTTTTATGTTTTTAAGCAATGCGCAGTAAATAGCAATAAAATGCATATTAATAGCAGTACAATTGGCAAATAAAAATTTCCTTGGAATATCTTTGATATAATTATGCTTAAATAAATCAAGTAAACATTTTCAAGATCATTTGTTCCATAAACAATTAACTTTAAAAAATTATTTAAAATATTTTTTTAAACTCACGTTAAGAAATATATTTTCCTTGCACACAATGTTCTGAATGGGATTAAATTATATATAGCTGTGTGAGAAATACTGTGCATTTTGTATGAATTTGCAACCTAAAATTTAGGAACCGTTATTGCTTAAATTTAGATTTTAACATCGAATTTGTTGATATGTTGTTCCTCTCCTTCATTACTGGTGTTTTTTTTCCAGAAATGCAAAAAGGTACACTTTCCATTAGAAAACTATTTAGTTTTGAAAGGCATTTTGCTAACTAACCAGCATAAAATCTATAGAATATTCGCAATCTAGTAGGAAATATATATATATATAATATAAAGATAAAACGTTTTAATATTTTTTTTATTATATAATAATAAAGGTTTAAAAAGTGTTGCACAAAATACAGTTATTATATATAAAATAAAATATTCCGTTTTAATGAATAAGATAAGCTTTAGATACTTGTAACTATATAAACTTCATAGAGAACGTGAATCTATTTTGCATACATATTTATAAGTTTCTTTTGGATTTTTTTTTGCGACTCATGGAACCCCTGGGTATGCCTTGGAGGACCCAGGGTTCTATGTAACATAGTTTCAAGGCCACTGACTTACAGTAACTGACAATACCAACTAGCAGAAGCGCTCTCTAGCGACCACCATCTTTAGTAGAAGTAGAGTGAGAAGAGAATGTGGTCGCTATGAAAAACAGTCCATGTTCTTTACCCATTATTTTTGTTAAAGGTACGTGTTGTCCTTGTGCACCTAACTTAAATTAATAAATAATTGTTACTCTAAGGGAGACTTCACTAAACCCAACACTGAATTTACCCAAACACTTTTAGTTTAACGCCCATCATACTACATATTCGTATATTTTTTTTTCTTTTTTAATATTTTTAAAAACATTTCTTTTGAAACAAAAAAAAAAGTTAAAAAAGTGTACCTATATATTTACAGTGTAAAAATCAGTAATCACAAACTTACTATTAACACATACTCTAAAAATAAAATAACTATTATTTTTATGGGATAAAATACTATTTCCTATACCATTTCAGATACAATTTGCACTGATAGATTATATAGAAACTACTTCAATGAAACACGGTAGCATTATTCAAATCTATTTAGTCATAATAATCGCCCAAACACTTATTTGCATAGGTTAAGCAATATTGCTTGAGTTAAATTAATTCTCACATTCACTGCAAGTAAATTGTGTTCTACTGTACAACATCAGTGCAGTAGTTAATTGTGTTCTATGTAGGATAATTGCTTCACAGCTTGCATGTGCTAAGCGTTCGACCGTCTTTCTCTACAGAAATCAATATGCGATTTCCAAATGTTCACACATTTAAAACTGATTTGAATACATTTCTATTAATGTATAGAATAACACAGTAATTACCTAATTTTACTTTGAATATATGTAATTAAATAAGTCGCAGTATATTTAGAAACACTTAAAAATTATTTAAAGTTTGTCTTTGTTCAAAATTAAATATATTTTTAACACGCTTTTATGAGTTTCACTTATTATGTGCGAAATGTTGTTTTATATATTTATTAATTAAAGAAATTGGTGGAAATATCTGTTAAAAATAAAATCATCATGAACGATCTGCAGCTCAATTTAAAGTGTTTTTATCTTGAAAAAGCCTTATTCAATTCCTACTGTTAGCTCACTCTCTCTATATATCTTGTTCAAATTTTCAATCGTTAATGAAATGCAATTTAAAGCACTCAATTGAGCTGAAACTTTATATGCAAGCTTATTTTGGATAACAATACAGTAATTTAATTATAATTAATAAAAATTAATTGATTAAAACTAACTATTCAAAGAATTAGAAATTCAGCCACGTTGGCATCATTTTTGGCTACTTAGCGACCATTTTGACGATTTGTGTCAAAACATGAAAAGTATTTTTACTAACATTTTAAAGCACTTATTTGAGCTGAAATTTTCTATACACTATTGTTTTGGGTAACAATACGATAATTTATAATTAATTAAAATTTTTGACTGAAATTAATTATTTAAAGAATTACAGATACAGCCAGGTTGGTTTCATTTTTAGCGACTTGGGTCTAAACTTTAAAAGATTTTTTTCCTCGCGTTTCAAAGCTGAACAGTTGAACTGAAATTTTATACACACAATTGTTTTGGAAGACAATGCGATATACTTTAATGATAATTAATAAAAACTATTTGACACATAATGTTACCAGACCGAAAAACTTGCCGGATGTAGACGACTCAGAATCACACAGGAATGCAGGGTTGCAAATGCCGTAGTGGCGAACTATGTTGCAAAGAAGCAGGGAGAAAGAACAGAAACAACAACACGTTAAAGGAACAGAATCCTTTTAATGAAAGGTTGTACTACAAGAGGGATTCGAAACTACGATCAGAAGTCGTCTGGCAGGCCTGACAGCAGCCCTGCATGGAATTTCATACATTCTGGTATATTCCACCGGACAGTCTTGCGGTAGGTGGTGCTGAACGGAAGGTTTCGTGAAAACAAATCTTGCTGGAATTTGTCTTTATTATCCTTTTCCCGTGGTAGTAAGATGAGCTCGTATTCAAACGAAGAACTGGTCGACATGCTGATCGTGTTTGGAGCTGTAATATATAGGCACGCCGCTTGGTGATTGTACAAACCACGTTACTCGTACAGGCGTACACCACATCACACGACCTTTGCAAGTATGAACAGAAGGTGGTTTTTATGTGTCTGGTTCTGGTTCCATGAAGAGTTTGGTGTACGAGGCACCCGTTCTTCCATGTTGAAAATCTCATCTCTGGAATATCTGTAACTGCCGGAAAATACGTGACATGTCAAGAATCTTCGAGAAAATAAGGAATTAATCCTATGCAGCGCCGTTATCAGGGCGTCCAGACGATTTCTGGTCGTAATTTCGAACACCTGTCGTAGTACAAACTTTCAATAAAATGTTTTCTGTCCCATTTATGTGTTGCTGTTTCTGTTCTTTTTCTCTGCTTCCTTGCACCATAGCTAGCAAATATTGCATTTGCGATCCTGGATTCCTATGCGATTCCGAGTTGTACCTGTAGTACTTACACACACCTTGAAAGTCTGCCGGTCTGGTAGTAAATCACCCTGTATTAATATATAATGGCTCTATTTTACACAAGAACTAATTCTAAAAAGGTATACTGATTCCGTATTTTCTTGTATTTTGATTTCAATAATACTTAATTTCTTCCGTTTAGGTTTTTCTTTTCCTTTCTTCCCCCTTTTCCCTATATTTCTCCCATTTTGGTTTATTCCTACTCATTTTTCTACCTTATATAATCATTGTATATATCCACTGCCATTGAGCTACATTTTGAATGAATATTTCACTTTTAATTCTGTCCCTTGAAATATTTTTAATCTCAACCTTTAACATCGAATTATCTGGTTAAAGATTTTCCTCAACTACAAATTTAAAATTTTGCGTAACGTTGGATTTTTCCATGCATTTAATTTTAATAGATTTTAATGCAATGGACAAGAAGGTTTTAAATTGCTAAATTTATAAACTGAATAATATTTTAACCATTTGTTTGGCACAATATATTCTCAGTACCATAAATTTACGCCTGCAAACTAATATTATCCCCCCGAAGTAGTTTTTGTTTTAGTTTAGAAGGCTTTAATATATTTAATGAAATATAAATTAGTTAAATCTATACTAACACAGTAGGACGAGAGAATTCTAGTTGAGAAATATTCAGATCGAAGTTCTGCTGCATTACAGCTGCGTAAAATCTCATCTCCTTCGATTATAAGTCTCCTCCCCCAATCCTTTAAAGTTAGTTCGAAACTACTCTTCATCTTCAACATTTTCCTTTGAATTTTTTATTTACTTTACTGTGTACTTATTTAATTCATGATCATACTCTTCCATACAATCCACCCGCGAAGCAGAACTTTCTTCTTACAGAATTTTCATTTTAGTTAAGCTTCATCAAATAAATACGCTTATCTATATATTGACAGCAGTAAGTTTCTAATAATTTATTCAGAATCTTTTTGAAACCACTTTTAAAATTCTCATCTGTAGTAGAAGGCGAAGTTATGAGAGTTTACGATCATTAATCCTCTCTTCAACTAAAAAGGCTTTTCAATTGTTGAAATATTAATATAATACGAAATTTAATACAAAAGGATTTTTTGTTTGTTTCAAATGGGCTGCATTTTGGCAGCTTAAGCCATTTGCAGACACGGCAAGTCCCTAGGAGTGGAAGACATTTCATTGGTGGCACCATCTAGTGGCGACTCCAACTACCATATTGTAACGTTTGAATTTTTTAAAATTCAATTCAAACTTTTGTCGGATGCTTAATATTGCTGTGATTTAACTCTGGCGAGAGTGCCATAGCCAAATTGATACTCAAGGGATCTTTCACATGCCACATAATCATATGACATTCTTGCCAATGATTTCGCTTCCAGAAAATCTATCCTATTGGATCGAATCCGCAACCTTAGTCTAACGAAGACGGCACGCTAACTCGCAGTCACTAAGCCGACATAGTGTATATAATGTAATATCAGAAAGAAGACAAATCATGTTGAATTAATTTTACGAACACCAATTGTTTAAAAGTTTTGCTAATTTTTTGCAGTTTCGTAGATAGTTTCTCTTTCTAATCGTGTTTTCGGTAAAGACCGACGGATGGTGAATTTTTTATCTGATTTCACCAAAATATTTTAAAATATGAGAGAATTTATTGAATATTTTCAAAGAATTAATCTCATACTTCTCAAGTAGTTGTGGTTATATAAATTTGGATGATACATTCTCATTTGATTAATAATCATTATTTGTCTATGGGTAAGTTGCCTATATTTGCCTATGAATTAGATACTTCATAAATAACAATGAGTAAATTAAGATCGGAATTCAAGCAAATATTTTTTTTCTGTTTCAGTGCCTGATATAGAAAGTTGAAAAAGGCATTCAGAACTACGTCCTTTTCAGATCTCTCTCTCATGCAGCATTTCAAGTATTTTTTTAAACTTTTTTTTTTTTTCCCTGAAAAATTATGGCATGCATTAAACTTTTCCGATAAATTTTATCTAATTTTGAGATGAATTATGTCTTTTTAGGAAGGATCCTCCTCTTATTTTATTTTTAGGCTTTTGCTTTTGCTTATGACTAAATAAAACTTATATAACAGGGGTTGAAATTAAAAACTATTAAAAAGTAGCATTCATTTGAAACTGCTCAAATTACAAAAGATTATTTAATGTTGAAAAATTACTGATTACTTCAATTCATATATCGAACCCTATCCCCAAACGCATAATTAACTTCAAAACCATGAGCTTCGATCAATCAAAGACATGGGTAACTCCTAAGATGTAGTTTAAATTTTCAAACTTCTCCATTTCATAGTCTAACCCAGGGCTCGGCAACCTTATGGCATGGGTGCTAACATTTGGCAAGTGGTAAAATTTTCAATGGCACTTTACACTACTCTATAAATTTGTCAATTTTGAGTGGATGGAAGTTGATAAATTTGTAATGGATTTATTGACAAACATCTTCAAATTATGGACATTTACGGAATTACAAAAAAAAAATCTGAAAGACACTTTTAGATAAATTTAAGTATTTTGTAAATTATTGAATGTCATTGCTGAGATATTCATTTGCTTGAAGAGAAAAAAATTGAATATACTCAGCTTTCCTCTTTAGTGAGACATGTATCAAAGTAAAAAATCTTCCTCGTATGAAAAATACTTTAAGCCCCAAAAAAACAAACAAGTTTAAACAACTGAATGTTCAAAAACATGTCAAATTGAAAGTCACAAATTTCCCCCCTGATTTTGGATATGAAAGAAGAGCGTTCGCACTAGGTTTGCATTAAAAATTTTATTTATCTTTTTTTGATTATAATGAAGATAAATACTTATATTTATTTTCTATTTCTTATTTAATAAATAAGTTTAAAAAACCATAATATACATAAATTTTTGTTTTGTTTTTAAATATTTTTGTAGAAATAGTTATATTTTATGCTGTTTATTTTTATGTTTAGAAATAACTGTAAATGATGCAAAATGTAATATATAAAACTGTACAGATTATATTCCTGCTCTCTATTTCCTATTTCTGCACGCATTATCGCGGGAATCGAAGTGTTTAAAAATTTTCAACTGAGCACGTTAAATCATATTTGTAGACTGTGTGGCACACCACAACTAAACTTTGCCGAAACCCTGGTCTAATCATATGAAGACTATGAAAACCAGGGAATTTCCTTAACAGTAACATTATACACCAACACATACTGTCAAGGTGAAATCTATTACCAATAAATTAAGCCTCAGCATTTAAACACAAAGTGTTAACCTTGTAATTTTAAAGTCCAAGGATTACGCTTGATCCACCAACTTAAGTTCTAGCTTTAGCAGCAAACTCTATGAAGAGTAATGAGGATTAGTTGAATTTAACAAGCAGGAACCCTCAATATTCCTCACTATGGGTCTTAAATGGAATTAGGATTTCACCTCTTATATAATGCCACTTAAACATCATTAATCACGAATATAGTTACTTTTAACCACGTAAGTTAACTAAAATCCGTAGCATGATAATGCTATTTATCGAATATTAATTGCTAGTTGACTCTGAAAACTTCCCGTTACACCATTGGAAAATGCACAGTTGCAATAATATGTAGAACTTAAGAGTCTCAATCAATATCTTTTTTTATTTATTTGTCCCCGTCCAGACAGGAGAGTAGATAGCGACGTTACATGTTGAGCCGAAGGGCCCAGGTTTGAATCCTGGACAACGCATGGATGTTTGAAAATGCATAATGCCTCGGCAAATCGAGTGTGAGAATTATGTTACCATCGCACAAATAAAGCAACATGAAAGCTACTGGCGATAGACCTCTTAGAGCCCATGTCAAGTGACGAGGATGGCATTTGAACTGAAACCACCTCTCTTAAATACGACACAACATCAATGAGGCGGGAATTGAGCCTCGACTTATTTAAAGTGCATCGCTCCCCTCTACACAGTGAGACTTCAGTCGTACTAAGATTTATTCGCGACGAGTTCGTGACGATAACCTCTAGGCTACCGTGACCATTTGGCGAGTAGAGTCCTCTCGAAAGGTTAGTGGTAAGGAAAAGTCAGGTGGAAGACCCCTGGAACACTTACCGGGGAGTCCTACCACAGAAAATTGAAATGAAACTGAGAGAAATCGTACTATCACCTGCACTGTGATCAATGTTGGTGTCTAACAACAAACGCTTTACAGCCCCCCCCCCCGATGTGGCTGCGGTTGCCTAGTAGCCAAGGTAACGGACTCGTGGCCGGAGTGTCATGAGTTCAAGCCTAGTGCCGCTGAAGACCCACCGTGTAGGGAAGCGATGCACGCGTTAAAGAGAGCTCAATGTCCTCCCGCTGTTGTCGTGTGGTAGTTAGGAGGGGGTGCCAGTTCAGGTGTCGTCCTCGTCACTTGACCGTGGTTCATAATTACGAGGTCCCTCACCAAAAGCCCTCGTGTATCTGAACAGTGCGACGTTAATATTCACTCACTAACTCTCTTTAAACTCCCCCCTCTACCTCTTGTCACGATGAACCTCGACCTGATGTTACTATTGATAGGGTGGGATAAGAGTAACAACACACACAGCATTTTTTCTTGTAAAATGGGAAGGAAAATATATATGTAATTCATCGACAAAACAATCACTTCTTAATTGTAATCAATTAATTCTCTTTATTACTCACTACCACATTAATTTTAATTAATTTACCTTTATTACACATTACTACATCCACCGCTAGTACAAAAAATAATAGTTTGA